>LBNU01001942.1:71632-139412 GCA_014162995.1 Artemisia annua | reverse complement strand
AAGCACATCATTTTACCAAAATTCAGAATATCACATCAGATTGCATATATAGTACCATTCAGCCCCTTAAGTTTTAGAATTTACACATTTAGTCCCTTGAGTTTATAAAACTTATTAATTAAATCATAATTCCATAATAATTACACAATAAGCACATAAATACTCAAAATTACACAAAACACTCTTAATATCATTATTTACTCAAAATAACTCCAAGTTTCCAGAATTTACAGTTTTAGTCCCTCCTTTTCTATTTATTTCAATTTCACATAATAATTAATTAATAATTACATATTAAGCCCTTTTAATTATGAAAAACATCCAAAAAATCCATGAACTATTTTTACCACATTTCTAACAGATTTAGATGAGTTTCAATTCAGTCCACAAGTTTTAGAAAATTACAAAACAACCCCTCATCTATTATATGCAACTCGTTAATTATGAAAATACATCAAAACCCTAAAAAAATCAATTCCAATCATTACACCAATAATTCCAACAACCTTAAACAATCATTAAATGCATCATAACATGTTCCAAGCCCTAACCCTAGTACCATTCGATTCATGTTTCATTTATTTCTTTATTTTCTACAAAATCCGATTATATAAAAATTCATAAAGCATACTTAAGCCATCTAATAATCCAAACAATAATTTTTGAACATTTAATATACATAATAGAACACCAGAAAAATAGAAAATCACCACAAAAAATTCGTTCATGCAAATTCGAATTATTCTCATTTTATTTAAATAATTATTAGCGATTTAAACATAAATCCACAAATCATGTTCCATGCTTCCACAAACATTTCCAGTATTTTTATATGATCAAACACAATATATAGAGTCCATTAAAATTATTGTGCATACCCATAAAATTCAATTCTAATTAATTAGTGTTTTATGCATAATTAGGGTTTTTAATCCACAAATAAATTATAGAACATGCATGGTTCGATTTTAATATTTTATTTGGGTCTCATATGATGTAGGAGACGTGGGAAAATTACCAAGATGATTTTAGAACGTAAAGAACAAATGTGGCGAATTATACACCCATTAACGAGCCAAAAACATGCCAAATAAATCCCCTCGAGCACACGACGAGTCCCACGACCTTGCAATCAATTTTCGCAGGTCATTTATGATGTGAGGAGCATGAGAAAATTTATGGAAGAATTTTATAAAAATCGTATGGAAAATTCGAGTTAATTACCTTAATTCTGCAATAATTTCGACAAGTGAATTATCAAGCCTTCAAAATTTGATTTCGTATTTTTGTGATGTTATTAGGACCTTAAGGAAGCCATAAAAATTGTAGAACACCTCCAGGGATTTAGTTTGAGCCGTGAATGATTTTGAGGAATTCTAGGGTTCATGTTTATCTTTAAAATCGTATAAGAAAAGTAGGAATGGAGATATTTGCGTTTCACAATCTGAAATGGGAGGTGATTGACCGTGATTTTGGTGATTTGGGCTGTCCACAATCCCTTAATTTTAGCTTTCCAAATGTGTTTGATAATTATCTTGTATTTCCTTTATATAATTTGTACAAAATATTTAATTACCTTGCTAACAAGATAGAAGAAATAGGCGTGGCCTATTTTATCATATTTGGGGCTTTTCTATTTTATTTTCGACTAAATAATTATTTTGGATCATAAGTGGGCTTTGGTAAAAATTTAGAATTTACTTAGTGCTTTTATATAATTTTTATTTAAGTTATATGGTTATTTATTTAATTATATAGTTTTTTTTATTAAATTTTTAAAATCCAAGGGTATTTTGGTAATTTTCTCAAGATGTAAATTTTAGGTATTACAGGATCGGTCATTTAGCAACTGCATGTCCTTCACCGAGAACTCAAGGCAGTAAGTATCACAAGGAGGCATTACTTCTTGCTCTAAAGGATGAAGCACGTGGAAACGTCAATGCTAAAGACAACAACTTCATGGCCAATGCTCAATCTGATGATGACATGGAAGATCTGGAAGCAAATGCTGCAGTTATGCTTATGGCCAATATGCAGGAACTCCATCTGAGTGATTCAGGCTCAGTGTATGACACTGATGGTTTGTCTGAGGTACATGATTTAAACACTTGCTTAATACATGATATTGCCTCCCCTTCTGCATCTGCATCAGATGAGGAACAAGCTGTTCAAATCAATTCATTATTATCTAGTCAAGAGGATAACCAAATAAGCACTTTTGTTACATTTGACGACGATGATCAAATTGACCATGTGGCATACCATTTGATGATCACGTTCAAGTGAACCAAACTGTTGTATTTGATGATCCACTTGATGATGGTTATAATGATCAATTTGAACAACATGAACCTTCAAATGATCCAGATTCGGACATCAGAACCATGCTTATGACCACCCAAATTCATGCCCAAAAATGCAATGCTATAAATACCAAATTGAAAGCCAAAATTGCATCGTTAACGAAAGACCTTGAGTGCTGTAAAATACAAATAACAAATTTTGAAACACGAGATAATCGGGAAAAAAGTTTTGAAATTGCTTTCCAAAAATCTTATGTTCAAGAACAAGAGTCGCAACATCAAATACGTGAATTAACCGTTTCCAAAAATGCTTTAATCTCACAAATGGAACAAGAAAGGTTTAATCATAAACAACAAATGAGTCAACTCAACGATGTACTTTCTAAAACTAAATCTGAGTTGTCCCTTTGTCAAGCTGAGTTTCGAGAATATAAACAAAAGTCAAGGAAACGGATTGATTCCTACGTAGAAGAAGTTGTTGAATTGGAAAAGAAAATCAAAGAGTTCAAAAATGTTGTCTATAAAACGGGTGAATCCATCACCACTATTCAAAAGTTCACTTTGCAACAAAGACCTCCCGGGTGTGGTTATGCTCTTGGTTACGATACACCTAGTTTTTTAAAAACAGCACTCAAGGAAATTCTAAAACTGTATAGTGCAGAACACTTATTCGATGAATCTGTTGTGTGTGTTGTTGTATATGATCGTGACGAAGAAGAAGAAATATAGGATGAGAGTCGATCTAAAATGAGCAATGTTTTTTATAATACACCTTTTGATTACTCAACATTTCCTCATTTAAATGCATCTTTTGTGCCTCAGAAAGAGAAAACTGAACAACATTGGTCTGTAATACAAGTAAATGAGTCATCTTCTGATGTTGGTCCTGTAAAACCAGTAGCACAAATAAATGGTTCTTTACCTGACTCCAGTCAAATTAAACCATTACCAAAACGTTGTAGTGTCATGCGGTATTTTGATACATTTATGGAAGACATACAGTTTTTAGAACAAGTGATTGAAAGAAACTCAGAAATAACTGCAGCAACCTTTCAAAATGTTTATGAAAAAGAAAAAAGAGAAGTCTTTCAAAAACAATTGTTGCCACATGTTCAACATTTGCGTCTTTGTGCTACTCGCTGGGAAAAGGAACTTCAGACAGAGGTAAAATCAATGATGGAAGTTTTCAATGCAACAGAACAAACTATTTCAAAACAAAAAAGAAAAAACAAAGGCTTGCAGAAAGAAGCTGATCGACTCTTAGAATATGTTCTTAATGCTGATATATTATATGTGATTATGAATTCTTTGTATGAATCTGGTACTGCTATGCTTGTTGATGATCACACTGAAGATATTAAATTGTTGAATGAACATGTGGAGACTTTAAAAAAAGAAAATGAGAAACTTGTGAAACACAATGATGATGCGCGACATAAACTTTCAAAAGAGATTTCTCAACTTAAAAAGAAGCTTGAATGGTGTCAAAATCAAAGTCTTTCTTTCGAATTGCAATTGCAGAGTCTAAAACCTTCAAATTCCTTTAAGGATGGTGCTGTAGAGTTACAAAATCAAATTTCAAAATATCAAAAGGAATTAGAGGAATTAAAAGCTATAAACAATGACATTTATTTTTGCAATCGTGAGTTGGAATCAAACATTCAAGAAAAGAAGCACATCATTATTGAATTACAAGAGAAAATTATGTCACTTGAAAAAGGAAAGTTTGCTTGCAATAACGTGATAGCACCAGGCATGTACAACATCGACACAACCATTAAGGAAACACACACTCAAATTTCTAATGAGAATGATTCAACTTCTACAGGAATAGTCACCACTCCTAGCATTAGCAGATCAAAGCGTAAGAGCACCAAAAGGAAGAATAGGATCTAGAAGCGTAGAAGTGGAAAACTAGAAGCCTCTGAAGTAGAAGACCACCTTAGGAATTTGAATAAAACTCATGTTGCACTAGATTTAGATTCTGATTTGGCAAATTGTAATCCTAATCTTTGTTAACGAATGCTGAACCTTTGAATGCTTTGCATGTTAATGCTTCATGTGTGTTTTGTCGTAAAAGTATGTTATCTGGTGATCATGCAAAATGTGTGGCAAATTCTCTTTTATCTCATCATAAGAAACGAACATCTGGCAGAAAATCTAGGCCCACTATTGCCTCTAAATCTATGCTAGGTAGAAAGCCAAATGTAGTTTCTAGCAATGATGTAGTCGCCCCCATAGTTGCGAACAATATTACTAAGAACATGTCACCACCTAGCGAATTCCTTAAGAAGAAAGCACAAACTAGTTGGAGTTGGCAACGTTGGTTAGAAAGAACACAGAATTTTAAATGGATACCTAAAATTATAAATGTGTGTATATCTAACCCAACGGAACCCACAACTTCTTTGGGTTCCACCCTTACACCTGTTCCATCTTTGTCTCCTTCGTGTGATGTAGGTGGTTCAACTTGTTCTTTGGATTGTTGATAGCGGATGTTCCCTACACATGACAAACAATCTCAAACTGTTAAGAAACTTTGTTTCAAAGTTCATTGGAACTGTCAGATTCGGGAATGATCATTTCGCTGCAATTATGGGATATGGGGATTATGTCAGTGGTAACATCGAAATTAGTTATGTGTATTATGTCGAAGGCCTTGGTCACAATCTGTTCTCAGTCGGTCAATTCTGTGATGGGGATTTGGAAGTAGCATTCAGAGAGAAAACTTGCTTCGTTCGCGACTTACAAGGAAATGATCTTATGTCCGGCACTCGTGGAAACAGTCTTTATACAATCTCTTTGTCAGACATGATCGCTTCTTCTCCTATATGTCTTCTTTCAAAGGCAACTTCGACAAAATCATGGTTATGGCACAAGCGTATGTCTCATCTCAACTTTAAAACCATGACAGATCTTGCTCGTCACAAACTAGTTGAAGGCCTTCCTCGATTCAGATATTCAAAAGATCACTTATGTCCCGCTTGTGAACAAGGAAAGAGCAAACGTGCCCACTTCAGCTCTAAAACTGAACCAAGTTCTACGCATGTTCTTCATCTACTTCATATGGATTTGTGTGGCCCCATGCGTGTTCAAACAATTAACGGCAAAAGGTACATATTAGTAATTGTTGATGACTACTCCAAATGGACTTGGGTCTACTTCCTTCGAAGCAAAGATCAAGCTCCTTCCATGATCATCACCTTTCTCACCAAAATTCAGGTTCAACTTCGAAACACAGTCAGAACAGTCAGAACGGACAATGGAACTGAATTTAAGAATCAAACTATTCGTGAGTATTTTGAGAAAGTAGGTATTGAACATCAAACGTCTATTGCTAGAAGTCCAGAACAGAATGGTGTTGTCGAAAGACGCAACAGAACGTTAGTGGAAGCTGCAAGAACGATGCTCATTAATGCTCAATTACCAGATTACTTATGGGCTGAAGCTGTTTCAACCGCATGTTATACTCAAAATCGCTGTATGATAACAAGACGCCACAACAAAACTCCTTATGAGATTGTTTACAAACGAAAACCAAATGTTCAACACTTTCATGTGTTCGGAGCTCTTTGCTATCCGCATAATGATCGTGATGATTTTGGGAAGCTCAAAGCTAAAGCTGACATAGGTATCTTCATTGGCTACTGTGAAAATTCAAAAGGCTTTCGGATCTATAATCGTCGCACAAGGGAAATTCAAGAGACAATTCACGCTAATTTCGATGAACTTTCCACAACGGCTTCTGAGCACAACAGCTTAGGACCCGCAACCAACCGTCTTAACTTCCCAGATTCTTCAACTGCACCACTGTCACCAACCCGCAAAGAATTGGAAACCTTGTTCGCACCACTGTTTGATGACACTTTTGATCAAAGTGCACCAGCTGTATCCACTAGTTCCGCTGCTCAACCTGATCATATTCCAATACCTGATACAACTGCTCCTACAACTACTACTGTAGAAAACAGTGCACCTTGTAATGAGTTCTTCAACCCGTTTGCTGAACAAACCGATTCCAACACAGACAATGCAGCTGAAGATCTGAACCAACAACAAGTACCCGAACCTGCAGATTTTGATCCACTTGCGTTTTTTAATCCGTTTGCTCCGACTCCAAACCTTGAAGACATTGCAGAGTCGTCAACACGCAATTTGGAATCAGTAGATATGCAGCAGTTTCATAACCCTCATCCTTCAACGCATCAGTGGACTAAAGATCATCCATTAATCAACATCATTGGACATCCCTCAGCTCCAGTTATGACAAGACACCGACTTCACTCCGATGTTGAACATTGCATTTATGCACTTATAGTTTGTCAAGAAGAACCCAAAAACATTAAGGAAGCACTCACTTATAACAACTGGATTGAATCAACGCAAGAGGAATTCGACCAATTCAAACGCCTTGAAGTGTGGGAATTAGTTGAACGACCAGATGGAGTGTACGTCATTGGGCTGAAATGGATTTGGAAAAACAAATTGGACGCAGATGGCACAGTTATTCGTAACAAATCTCGATTGGTTGCTAAAGGATATTCTCAGGAAGAAGGAATTGATTTTGAGGAATCTTTTGCACCTGTGGCTAGACAAGCTGTTCGCATCTTTCTTGCATATGCTGCTCACAAAAATATGGTCGTTTATCAAATAGATGTGAAGACAGTATTTCTGAACGGCGAATTACGTGAAGAAATCTATGTTAGTCAGCCGGAAGGATTCGTTGACCCAGAGCATCCTAATCATGTCTACAGACTTAAGAAGGCTCTCTATGGTCTCAAACAAGCCCCAAGGGCATGGTACGATAAACTTACTGCTTTCTTGCTTGCTAATGACTTTACCAAAGGCTTGATAGATCCAACTTTGTTTATCCAAAAACACGGGGAAGACTTTTTAATTGTGCAAATATACGTTGATGACATTATTTTTGCTTCTACACATAAAAAGTATTCAAACGCTTTTGCAAAATTAATGAAACAAAATTTTGAAATGTCTATGATGGGTGAACTTACATTCTTTTTAGGACTACAAGTTCATCAATCACCCCGTGGGATTTTCCTTAATCAATCTAAATATGCTCTAGAGATAATTAAGAAACATGGCATGACAAGTTGTGATACCTACAATACACCAATGGCCAACACAACTAAGCTAGATGCGGATTTACATGGAAAACCTGTTGACCCAACAAAATACCGAAGCATTATTGGGTCACTCATGTATCTAACCGCTAGCAGACCAGATATTGTCTTTGTTGTATTTATGTGCTCTCGTTATCAGTCTAGTACTACTGAACGCCACCTCAATGAGGCTAAACGAATCCTTCGATACATAAAGGGAACCATTAACATGGGACTCTGGTATCCAAAGGATTCTGGTTTTGAACTAATAGCCTTTTCAGATGCTGATCATGCAGGGTGCGTAGATACACGCAAAAGTACTTCTGGTGGTTTACAGTTTCTTGGAGACAAACTTGTGTCTTGGCAATCGAAGAAGCAGTATTGCACCTCATTATCATCTACGGAGGCCGAATATGTAGCCATGTCTGCTTGTTGTGCTCAAGTCACTTGGATGCTAACACAACTAATGGACTACNGTAGATACACGCAAAAGTACTTCTGGTGGTTTACAGTTTCTTGGAGACAAACTTGTGTCTTGGCAATCGAAGAAGCAGTATTGCACCTCATTATCATCTACGGAGGCCGAATATGTAGCCATGTCTGCTTGTTGTGCTCAAGTCACTTGGATGCTAACACAACTAATGGACTACGGCTACTTATTCAACAAAATCTCGATGTACTGTGATTCCAAAAGCGCGATAGCAATCTCCTGCAACACTGTTCTTCATTGCAAATCTAAGCACATCGATCTCCAGTATCACTTCATCAAGGAGCACTTCGAAAAGGGTACAATTGAATTATACTTTGTGGGTACTGAATACCAGCTGGCAGACTTGTTCACAAAACCATTAGCTCCATCACGGTTTGCTGAACTAGTTCACCGGATTGGTATGAGGTGTTTGACTCCAGATGAGTTACAATCCTTTCTTAAAAACAACTAAGCGAGTCAGACACCAAAACATTTTGTAAATAATTATTCAAAAACAAAATACAAAAATATAAAACCAGAAAAACACAAAAAGATTTTCTTTTCGATTATTTCTTCATTAATATTTTAAAATTCACTACTTCAAGATATGTTGTCCAAAAACATTTCACTCTTTCTTTCGTACACATATCTTGAGGGGGAGAAAATTTGTCATATTCTAGTGAATTTTTTATCTTCATCACTTTTTTCACTTTTATTCACACTTTCTGACTAACTCTCGAACCAAAAAGTTGCTTTTAACTGTCTTTATATGTGGTATTGGTTCGAGGGGGAGTCTCGTCACTCTTCGTTTTCTTAATGTTAACAGTTTGGACCTAAATCTTTATCACTTGACAACTAGAGGGACCTAAAGTGTCCAAATGTTATAAGTTTAGTTTTTTTTAAACAAGTCAAGGGATCAATTTTTCCAATCCATGAAACTATTTCTTATAAAAGGATAACATTTCATCCTTTTCTTTTCCACAAAATCAAAAACTCGACCTCTTGCTGCCAAATTTTTCCACGACCCACAAATCTTGTTTTTTGTGATTTCTCATTGATTGTAAGTACTTATTATCGTCTACATTGCTTTTTCTCTTACAATTTATCATTGGAATTCGTTCGGTGGATTTCACTCATTAGGGTTTATGGGTTCGAATTGGGTTTTTCACATGGGTGATGTTTTAGGACAATTAGAGTTCATAAGCCGTGTTGGTAGGTCTAAATATGAATGGTTTCACCTTTAATTCGCCCTCTAATCCATCAGTTTAGTGTAAATTGGTCAAAATTTGGTTTTAGGGCTCGTAAGGGTGACTGGTACTATTTGGTTGTGAGTTTATGTGTTTTGAGTGTTTGTAATTGCTTGGTTATGATATCTTTGCTTGCTCCCACAGTTCTTAACTCATTGCTTAACATTTGCCTAATTCTTGCTTTGATTCGAGTCAATGTTTTTGCTATTAAGGGAAATGTGTTAGGCTTATATGATATATAGGATTGGATTAAGCTTGTAGATGCCATTTGTCAAAAAACTACAGCATGCCCATAACCCAAATCATTCTGAAAATATTGGCCTAATATGATGCTTATCGAGTTTTATGATGAACATATCGAGTATTTCTTGATCTTATCGAGTATCTCATGAACTTGTCGAGTATGAAGGTTCTTTATCGAGTAAGTTCTCAAGCTTCACTTATTCGAAGCATAAAGACAATATTACATCGAATATGAAATTTTATTCATACTCGACAAATATTGTGTCTATCCTTCGAGTAAGTCAATCTTGACTCATTATCGAGTAAGCTCCCATAATGTCGAGTATGACTGTTTGTTTGCCATTATCGAGTATGACCTATCATTATCGAGTATGGATACTATTATCGAGTATGCTTATGTGTTATCTTATCGAGTATGATTGTTCTCTTGCCTTTATCGAGTATGCTAATGTCTTATCGAGTATGTATGTGCATATACTGTTATCGAGTAGTCTGAGGTATATGATTATCGAGTATGGATAAGTTGTATCGAGTTTGGTCTCTGTAATTTTATTGAACATACATTCTCGGTGACTAGTCTCCGAGTAAGGAGTGGACATTAAGAACCATCGAGTATGGGTTCTTCTTTTGTAACTTTTATGAAAAGAAACTCTGCCCAAATTTTTTAAATTCTATCAAGTATGGTTTTAATAAAAGTTATCGAGTTTGTGTGAATCTGTCGAGTATGATGCTAGGTAATTGATTGAGTTTGACTTATGATGGTCTTGTCTAAATGTGATTAATGTGTTGTATGTATTCTACTTTAGTGTGATCCTTGTTTGTTGTGCACGCTTATACTTCTCATTATTCTTTGGTCACAACTAATCTTGTTAAAGATGACAACTTGGTAACTGGAATTATCACTAACAATAAACATCACTATATTGTGTTCGTTGGCTGTTTTGATGCATTTCAGGTACCATAATGTCTCAAGGAACCACTCCTAGGCACGAGCTAATTCAAGGAGATGAAAGGAACATCGGAAAGTCAAATCTGAAAGTTGATCTAGGGAAACTTCCATGTCATCCAACGTGTCAAATCATTGTGGAAATTCTACAACATCATTACATACGACAACTGCTCACCTGTTCATGCTCCGTTCCTGAGGTTTATTTGACACAGTTCTGGAAATCTATTGATGTAAGCAAGGATGGCAAAACAATGGGGATTCGACTTGATCACAAAGACATTCAGTTTAATTTCGGAACTCTACGCTCGGTTCTTGGTTTACCAGCTGAAGGGTCCAGAAACTTCAAGAAGTTCACTCCACGTCCCTCGTTGTCAGGATTATCAGACTACTACGGGAACTTGGGTATGATGAATCCAAGACCAAACTCACCGTTCTATCATCAATCGACAGAAAGTATATACCACAACCATGGCTCACTCTTTACTCCATCCTCACCAACTGTGTAACCGGTAGAGAAACCGGACACGAACACCCATCATTGGAACTGATGCAATTTTATTGGGGAGTTGTCAAAATGGCTCCTATTGACTTTGCTCAGATCATATGGGAAGATATGATTAATCAAGCCCGACAGTTCAAAATTCACCAACGAGGAAAATTCCTTTTTTCCGGTTCACCAAGTCTCTCATTGGATACTTCATGCATAAGTATTCAGAGATTGATTCAAGAAGGGAAGATAAGGAACACACACCGGCTATGGATCTTATGTACACTTCAGCCAGAATCCACAAAACAAGTACCACAAAACAAGGCATGAGAATTCCTGACATTCTTTTATCAGATGCTGTTCGTAACACTAATGCTTATGAAGTCTATGATAATGCTCAAAAGAATGACTCAGTCGGGTTAAGTTCTGTGAAATCCAAAGCAGTTTCTAAGGGTACTGAAAATACTTTCAAGGCTCCCAAGTCTAGATCAAAGAAAGTTACTCGTCAACCCACAAGGAAACTTACTCTTTGTGATGAACCGATTGAACAGGATATAGAAGAAACAACTGTTAAAAGAGCAAAAGATACAAGAGGCAAGGGCAAACAACCTCAGGAGGAAGAAGCTGGAACTCCACCTTTGTCCGAATCTGAAGAAGAGGAACAAATGCAATTTGTCCTACAAGAAAGTAAACACACAGAAGAGGAAAGGTTAGCCAAGCTAAGAAAGAAAGGTGAAGGGTCTGGCACCAGAATAGTCGAAAAAGAAGCTCAGTCATCTGAGGAAGCAGAAGAAGATAAGTCTGAGGAAACTGGTTCTCAAACACTCTCAGATACTGATACTGATCTAGAAAAGGTGAATTCAGATGATTCAGGCAACTCCTATAAGAGTGAAGTATCCTCAAGTTCAGAAAAACAGTCTACTGTCGGGGAAGAACAGAACAGTGACAAAGATAGGGAAGTTACTGAAGCTGTCGATGAAGAATCTGAAGGAGAAACGGAAAGTAGTGATGAAAGAATAAGAGTAATAAGTGATGAAGAAAAGAAAGATGATGAAGAATCTGATAATGAAGTAAGAGATAATGAAACTGGGAATGATGATGATGATCAGACTAAAGAACAAGAAACGGATGACACAACCATTGACATCACCGGAAGTCATGAGATTGTTCCTTTTAGTGCTCCACTTCAACTCTTCAGTAATCTTCAAGGTCTTTTGAGTTTTTGTTGTTTTCTGCACTTTTTCACTCCGAAAACGCCCGAAAATGCTTCTTTTGTGATTTTCCCTTCAAAAGTACCTAAAATGAGAAAAGAAACGACTTTGGGTGAAATCCAAACCAAAAACATACGAATTAGGACTCAAACCGACCCCTAAAA
Organism: Artemisia annua; assembly: GCA_014162995.1. NCBI lineage: Eukaryota > Viridiplantae > Streptophyta > Magnoliopsida > Asterales > Asteraceae > Artemisia > Artemisia annua. The sequence continues at coordinate 127,219 of LBNU01001942.1, read as the reverse complement.
ACGTAACATTTTTCGTCTCATCACTTTAGTAAGGGAATATTTTGTTTGAGTGGTTGAAAATTAAAATGGCCCCAATTTTATTAAATTATGTGATTTCTCTCTCATTGCAATAATTTTGAGATGGAGGGAGTATTTCTAAATTAACTAAGTCAACTCCTTATTTTAGAAAGATATTGTTCTAGAAGGTCAACTCTTATGATGTGACTAATTTTGATTTTTGATTAATAATAAAATAAATGTGTAAGTTACTTGCAAAAATAAAATGTTTTAAGGGTGTGTTTCTTTTTTTCTTTAGGCAAAAGATTGGGTACACTAAACATTTAATAGTATTTATTTTTTAAGTAGGACCCATATATTTCTCTTAGTTCCTCTATATCTCCAAGGCTAAAAATGTTAACCCCTCCCCATTAAAAGGCTCTAATAGAAGTGGACCCCACATATCCCTTAGCTAAGGAGAAAAAGAAACACCCCCTAAGTATCTTCCAACTTGTGTGATCTTACTTGCTAATTTGGCATGTGTAAGTAAACTTTGCTAAATGATAAATTTAGTTGGTAACTTGCTAAAATAAAAGTGTGAGTAAACTTTATGGCTAAAAGTTATTAGCCAGTGCAAAAAGGTAAGTAGTGTGTGGAAAACTAGAAGGGGGGTTGAATAGTTTACCCGTTTTTAGTTTAATTATCTTTTGAAACTTTCCGTTTAATCAAAGATACGAACACAAAGACAATACACAATATGCAAGTATAAAGAAAGAAACGATCAAACCATGACACGATTGTTTATCGTGGTTCGGCTACAAGGAACTCTCTTTTCCTTGCCCTACGTCTACGCCCCGAGTATCCAACTCGAGAGTTTTTTCACTAGTCAACAAGCTCCTTTATCCGGCGGAGAAAACCTTACACGTCGCTTACAATTTTACCGACACTAAGCTAGATGTCGAGTTCTTTACCAAGGGTACAACCACTCCCGTAACACTATGTATTTTAAGGCCTAAAATACTAACCGATCACAACTTATAACACACAATCAAATGAAGTGTAAACTACAAAAGTCTACACAATGCTAAGCTAACAAGTCTTGCAACGTTGAGTTGAATACTTGTAACTTTATATGTACTTGTGAACTTCTTTGCTACAAAAAGAGTATTCACAACAATGAGAGGTTAAGGGTTAGATGAATGTATGTGCAAAATATGATGAGAAGTGATAAAGAAAAATGCTAGCAAATGGCTTGGTATTTATAGCAAAACAAACTTCAAGCCTGGCGGATATGGCGGAACCCTCACAAGGGTTCCGCCCGTGTACCACGAGGGTTCCGCCAGGTCTGCAGTTATGTTTTGCCATAACTTGCCAAACCATCCAAAGTCACATCACATAAATACTTGGTCAAACACAAAACTTGTGTAAGAACCCTATGGAGAGTCAAACACACAAACCTTGTGTAAGAACATTGTTTAGTCAACCACACAATCTTTCCATAAATGTGATATGACAAAACTTACCATAAATGGTGATGTGACATTTCTAATTTAAGAAATATGAAAATGTTGTGTTTTATATGAAATGTAAATGTAGCAAAAATCTAGTTATGCAAGACTTTAAACTAAAATCATGTTTTACTTAAAACTAAAGTTTACACTTTTTCATTAACAAAACTTAGCAAAGATCGTAAAATATAAATAACGTTTTTAAGCGATATTTGTATTAACATAGTGAATTTGTATGAAAATACTTGTAAGTGCAAAATATTTTCCTTGATCATTACCTAAGTTTCTAGATATTCATTATTCATACATTTAGTGATATATGACGAGTTAAAATATTACGTTTAAAACTTGTTTATTTTAATCTTTACTTAATGTGTTTTTATATTTGTAATTAACAAAACTTAGAAAAATCGTATAATAGAAATAATGTTTTTATGCGATTATTTGTATTAACAAAAATCTACTGACAGAAGTATTATTTTAGACAACAAAAAGCTTAAAAAAACTGCACCTGTGCTGCAGGCAACCTATTTGCTCGAAACTTTTGGTTCTGCAATGCATAGGTTTCTCACAATAACAACATTAGTGGCAAGCTGAAAACCTGAATTCAGATATCAGACCAGATCATTAATAGGTATGGGAACTCTAAAGACAGTATAAAACTATGTTCAAAGACATTAAGCGTAAAAGACGCAAATATATTTGTATTCTATTTTCAAATACACTACAACAACACATCAACTCATAAAATTGAAAATCAGTTTCTTTCTAATTAACATCTCATGTGAAATGAGCAGTTACGACCAATAATGATATTATGAAACAGTTATTTTGCAATCCTTCTCAATCATCATCTGTATCTAGGGCTGTAAACGAACAGGACGAACACGAACGGAGCATTGTTCATGTTCGTTCATTTAATTTTAACTGGACAAATAAACGAACACGAACGCTTAAACGGACGAATTTTCTTGTTCATGTTCGTTTATTAAGAAAATGTGTTATTCATGTTCGTTTATTAAGACATTAAACGAACGTTAAACGAACATAAACAATCAAACGTATATAAACATAGGCAAATAGACATAAATTTTAATTATGCACAATATATTGTTCTATAAGTGTTGTTTTTTAAACAAACTAATTTTAAAATTATACAATTAAAATATATGATATACGAATATAAATAAATAAACGAACCTAAACGAACATTAATGAACGCATAATCGGACGTTCATGAACATAAATGAACGGACGAGACTTTTGTTCATGTTCGTTCATTTAACTAAACGAACGTCAAATATTGTTCATGTTCGTTCATTTAATAAATAAACGAACACGAATGAACTTTTTACCGAATGGTTCATGAAATGTTCACTGAACGTTCAGTTCATTTACAGCCCTATCTGTATCCAACAAACTACATTTTTAGATACATTGCATGAAACACAATATACAATCGTACTAATCCTGGCACCATTCATTGAATGTTTTAATATGTGACTTACTCATTACATGCCAATTGTTGCAGTTCACTTTTAGACAAAAAAATTATGAGCCTAGCTTATTCCCGGCATATAAAATCATTACTTAATACCAAATATTAGGCTTTAAAGTTTAACACATAGTACTTATTAAAACTTACCATAAATAGTGATGTGACATTTTTAATTTAAGAAATATGAAAATGTTGTGTTTTATATGAAATGTAAATGTAGCAAAAATCTAGTTATGCAAGACTTTAAACTAAAATCATGTTTTACTTAAAACTAAAGTTTACACTTTGTCATTAACAAAACTTAGCAAAGATCGTAAAATAGAAATAACATTTTTAAGCGATATTTGTATTAACATAGTGAATTTGTATGAAAATACTTGTAAGTGCAAAATATTTTCCTTGATCATTACCTAAGTTTCTAGATATTCATTATTCATACATTTAGTGATATATGACGAGTTAAAATATTACGTTTAAAACTTGTTTATTTTAATCTTTACTTAATGTGTTTTTATATTTGTAATTAACAAAACTTAGAAAAATCGTATAATAGAAATAATGTTTTTATGCGATTATTTGTATTAACAAAAATCTACTGACAGAAGTATTATTTTAGACAACAAAAAGCTTAAAAAAACTGCACCTGTGCTGCAGGCAACCTATTTGCTCGAAACTTTTGGTTCTGCAATGCATAGGTTTCTCACAATAACAACATTAGTGGCAAGCTGAAAACCTGAATTCAGATATCAGACCAGATCATTAATAGGTATGGGAACTCTAAAGACAGTATAAAACTATGTTCAAAGACATTAAGCGTAAAAGACGCAAATATATTTGTATTCTATTTTCAAATACACTACAACAACACATCAACTCATAAAATTGAAAATCAGTTTCTTTCTAATTAACATCTCCTGTGAAATGTTACGACCAATAATGATATTATGAAACAGTTATTTTGCAATCCTTCTCAATCATCATCTGTATCATAATACAGTTATTTTGCAATCCTTCTCAATCATCATCTGTATCTAGGGCTGTAAACGAACAGGACGAACACGAACGAAGCATTGTTCATGTTCGTTCATTTAATTTTAACCGGACAAATAAACGTACACGAACGCTTAAACGGACGAATTTTCTTGTTCATGTTCGTTTATTAAGAAAATGTGTTATTCATGTTCGTTTATTAAGACATTAAACGAACGTTAAACGAACATAAACAATCAAACGTATATAAACATAGGCAAATAGACATAAATTTTAATTATGCACAATATATTGTTTTATAAGTGTTGTTTTTTAAACAAACTAATTTTAAAATTATACAATTAAAATATATGATATACGAATATAAATAAATAAACGAACCTAAACGAACATTAATGAACGCATAATCGGACGTTCATGAACATAAATGAACGGACGAGACTTTTGTTCATGTTCGTTCATTTAACTAAACGAACGTCAAATATTGTTCATGTTCGTTCATTTAATAAATAAACGAACACGAACGAACTTTTTACCGAATGGTTCATGAAATGTTCACTGAACGTTCAGTTCATTTACAGCCCTATCTGTATCCAACAAACTACATTTTTAGATACATTGCATGAAACACAATATACAATCGTACTAATCCTGGCACCATTCATTGAATGTTTTAATATGTGACTTACTCATTACATGCCAATTGTTGCAGTTCACTTTTAGACAAAAAATTATGAGCCTAGCTTATTCCCGGCATATAAAATCATTACTTAATACCAAATATTAGGCTTTAAAGTTTAACACATAGTACTTACGACCACAACTAATAGAAAATACATTAACTTAGCGTGGACATCAACTCCAAAAGGACTGTACTTTAACTCACTTCTTGTATGTTGTTTACAATTTGTTATAGAAGAAAAATGGAGGGGGTGGGTTCGGGTCAAAATGCATATTTTTTGATTTCGTTACATGGACTGTGTTGTAACACCCTCAAAATTATCGCAGCGGAAATTGATGTCACTGGGGTATTACTTTATGGTTACAGTACAAGTTACAGAAAACGACTCTAAATAAGACGTTTTGAAATAAATTATTACTCTGATATAAAAGTATAATATATAAAACACATGTATATTATATGTGTCAAGTCTTAACCACCGATTTTCAATATTTCAATTAAGTTTTTACGAATTTGTTTATTTTCTTATTTTCAAGGGGTCGTTTCTTAGTCATAAAGAAAGTGGCAATCGACAATGTATGCGACTAATTGGCTAAAGCTCATATTGGTTGGGCATCACTCCAAAACCAATAAATTACCCTGCCTATGCAGATAATCTCAACTTTGGCCTAGAGTCTAAAAAACATTTAACTTATATCATTAAAGCCACGCCTCATTCGATAAAGATCAGATCAATTGGACATTGTTGAAAAATTAATAAATTACCTCGCGTAAGCTGCAAGTAATCTTACCTTGACCGAAAGTCAGAAAGACATTTAAAGTCTATCATCACAGCCTCTTACATTGCCCTATGAACATAAATTGTATAAAATCACTAACCACGAAGAAGATTTTGCGAAAGCCGAATAAACATTTAAAAGCCATTGTCAGAGGTTGCCTATTTCGGAGTATTTTCTCACCTCGTCATTAAATTAAAAACCTGTTTAGGCAATACATGAAAGCACCCAAAAAAGAATCAAGGAATAAAAGAAATAGACAACCCTATTTTGACTTTCGAGTTCTTCTCGGAATTTGCAGAAATGAGCTTTTAGCACACATAGCTCCTAACCGAATATTTTCAAGTTGTTTTTAATCCTGGAAATAGTGTCCTGAATTCTAGTATCAGTTTCATTTCCCTTTTATTTTACGACACTAAAGGAGGTGGGATCAATTTATTGGTAACTATATGGGGAATTGGACAGTGAATTTTAGGAAGCTACTTTGGAAATTCTCTTAATTTTCTGAACAATAAACATAATAATCCCCTATGTTAACTCACGAAGTAGTCATAGCACCAAGCACATAAGATTGTTAACCATTATAAATATGATTCACATGATTGTAAATTCAAAAGCAACAAATATATACACACAACGTGGATTAATGAATTGCGTAGACATAACGTCTGGCATAAATGTTAACCTGAAATGAAGTCATATGGCTATCTGTACAATGACGGCCATCAAATACAACCACACGGTTATTGGTTTTATTTCACAACCGCAACGACATGCTTCACATACGAATCATCACTTCTTCACATCAAACCTAACATTATACTAATTATTCCATTTCATCTAAATGCATAAACTTGAGGGAACAATAACTGTCACAAAACAATGCAAATGCCCAAATACATTTCGACCCCTAGCATCTTTAATAGTCTAATGCAAAACCCTTCACTGAGACTTCCCACCAAGCAGTACAAAACAAATCCATATAGCAAAATATTTATAACGCTTAGACACTAGTGTAATAAAGAAGATCAATTGGCAATCAAAGGTAGATTAATAAGTTACCCCGCAAAGATACACACAATCTAACTCGGGCCAACTGCCTAAAATACATTTAAAGTTTATCATAACAACCTCTTACATTACCCTATGAGCACGAACAGTAAACAATATCAAAACACATGTCAAAGTTTGATCAACATAAATTTTTTACTTAACACTACAATTTCAAGAACCCCCAAAAAATGATTTTTAATCATCGATATAAACTTACAATTTCGGATAAAAATGAACCACCTACATGCAAGTGAATCTTTGTGTGTAATCTTCCTCTTGTTTCAACCCCGAAAACTAGGCGACAATACCAAGAACATACTGCGAAACACCCGATCTCACACATACAATCACACAATCTCCCTCTCTCTCTCTCTCTCTCACACACACACACAATCATAGTTTTTAGGTTGATACTATGCACACATGTTCTTGAGGAGATTGTATCTAAGATACGTAATCGTGTATATATATAAGACACGTATAAGGCAAACAATACAATAAAAGACATCGCTTTGGAAATTATCTAAACGTTGTCGTTTTTTACAATAAATATATAATAGAGTAATAATAAAAGTAAGATGACATGTGTTTAAAACTCTATTTTTTCTAATGGAATGTGACAATTCACGTAGGAAAAGTGTAAAGTTGTATATTATGTCCCCTTAAAAACAAAATGCCATAATTCGTGATAATGTTTTAGTTAAGTGGTTATTGGGTTCATATTTCATTTAAGAAAAGTGTAAAATTATATATTGCGTAGTTAACTTGTTCATTTAACTCAACATAGTACGTAGTACATACAATTCACTTATCCTAAACATTTCTCAAGCGATACTTGAACATATAATCAAGTTGTAAAACCTCTTAGGCCAAGTAATTGAAAGATTAATTTATTAAATGATTGAGATCTTCTCAAATTTTTTATAAACATAACCAGTAATGTTCTTTGACATTAAAAGGAAAACTTGATCCCTCAGTAGGCTCCACTGTTTTGTATGTGAGTGAACATTATCGGTCATGTACAACTTGAAAGGATCTCAATCTTTTATTAAACTAGGGTTTTGCTAACAATCTTATGAGTTTTGTTTAAACATCTTTTAATTAACAATATTTCAAAATAAAACTCATCATTTTTATAAATATATGATTTTAACACATATAATTAAAGTAAGTGATTTTTAATAGAATAGATATCAAATGATTTTATATTTGAAAATGCTTTTTAACTAACATAAGCTTAAACAATACGCATGAATTTATTTGGGACAAGGATCCATGAGAGGTAAAGTTGTGCATGTTGTGTTGTACATTTGAAATAAAATTAAGTAAATGTTTTATAATAATGGTAGTGTACAATCACAATATGCACAACTTTACACTCTCATGTTCAAATGAACATGAGATGATCCTTATCTATTTTAGCAAATCCCATTAAACTACAGCCGTCTAACTTGTCATCTTACCGTGCTCTCTTTAATACCATGGTGGTTGAAAAAAAATCAACTTTAGCACTAAAAAACTTAAAACCTACCGCGAAGCATTGTACTAAAAAGGTATCTTATATCTTAAATTATTTCTTACCTACTACGTTGATCATTTGTTGAAGGACTGGACCCCTTTAATCATAACAAGATTCTCCAAATGAATCAAATATTCAAATACCATATTTCAGATCATGACTTTATAAAATATATTGTCTATGATAATGTTGAAGATATATATTTTATCGTTTAGTATTCACGAATTTTGATTCGTTAAATTATAGATTATTAAACTGGTTAAATTCAGATTTAAGATTGGTGATCCCAGCCAAATAGTGTATTTGCGAAAGCTTTGTGGTCTAACTAGTTCACACATTACAAGTACCGTGTACATGACACTTTGTTTATAAAAACACGATTAAGGAGGATCACAAATAATTTCATGCAACCTGGTGTATTTGACGAATCTAGCTGGAGCTCAAAGCTATAGCTTTAAATAGCTCGAGCTAAATTTTTTACTTTCAGATATGTTTGGCATAATAGCTAGATATGAAACTTAAAAATAAAAAATGACATAACCAATTAAGGCTTGCCTCATTGATACTATTACTCTCCGTAAACGTTCAGTTGACTTGTCAAAAGAAAGATTTTGAGAAAAATGGTCCGAGTTCAAACCCAACTCCCAACTAATAAGGTTGCATAAGGCTTGGTATTTAAGGAAGGGTTAGGTCGCCACCTCGGTGGTGCGTGGGTTACCGTGTCTGCATTGATCTACACCTTCCGTGGAAAAATCAAAAATTAGATATTTAAACAAAAATGTTAATATATTTCACATATGATTTATCATTTACGGATCAAAAGTTTACTACATACTACTCCATTTGTCTCAAAATAAATGTCAGGATTGACTTTTTGTTGTTTTTTCGTTCAACTTTGACCTTAATATTTTTATTTTTGTTATATAACACTTGATAAAAATTATACCACTATAAATACATTTTAAACCAAATTCATTCATATATTTTACATCAAGTATTATATAACACAAATAAACATATATATGGTCAAAATTGAACAATAAAGACTTTAAAAAGTCAAAACTACCACTTATTTTAAGACGGAAGAAGTAATAGATTATTAATAATCACCCATTTTTTATATCAAATTATAAACCCACTTTTATTTTTTTTTCCAAAAATTAATAATTTAAAACTGTTTATCGTTAAGCAAAATAAAATATTACACCATAGTAACGAGCATTTAAGTATCTTTTTATAGATAGCTATTTGATATATTTTCGGCAAACCTTTTTTAATCATTTTCTTCATTTTTTTTTATTTAATTATCTTTTTTTATGTTGTAACACTAATTTAAATATTCAATATTTAAACATGTAGTAAAATGAATATAACTTTTTATACTTTATTTTAAAAATATTTATAGAAAATTTTATTATTTAAATGATGTTACTCTATTTAAAAAAATATTCATAAATTTTTTATTATTTAATTGATGTTACTCTATTCTAAAAATAGTAATGAAATGAAACATTCAAAAAAGCTTCCACATTTTTCGAAAAATATTTCATGCAACTTTTAGAGAAGAACTTTTCGAATTCTAAAAGCTCTTTACATACATTGTTGCCAGCTTAGCATGTAATTTAGTGAGATGTTGTCAAAAGCCTCTAACAAAATGGTCACAAACTTAATTCTTGAGCAAGGCAGCAAGCGCAATATAATTTTATCATACATTATATGAAATTCTAATACTAGCATATTTCTTAAACGAAAAATGTCATTTTCATAAAAGTAAAAGATATGTAAGTTGAATATAATTTATTAACGACTATTACTCATCATTATCCATCCATAATATAATAAAATAAAAAAATAAATAAGAAATGCTTTTTAGTGTGACCCTACTATACTAGAGTCAAGGTTATAAATAGCGTGAAGCGCGGCGTAGCGGCATAGCCAAGCCTCAAGCTTTAGCGTGAGGCATTGCGTCATAGCGTTTTTAAGGCGTGATTCAAAGCGGCAAAAAATATTTATAGAGTTGTCAATATTAGTTATCTAATACGCTTAAAACTCAGTTGTGAATTTACTAAGCCCGAATAAATACTTGTAAACAAGCTCAAGTCCAATAAATCTCTTTAAAACAAATAAAAAAAAAAAATATAGTATTATCGTTTAAAAACAGAAAATCTTAAGTATATTTTAAAAAGTTAGAGCATCAATATGTGCGAAAGTAAGAAAAATAGTTAGCAGAAATTGTAAATATAACCGTGGCATCGACCTTGTATTGGATTCTTGAGCGTGTCTCCTTATAATGTTATTGGGCCAAAGGTCCTTTGATCACATGGGTTTACACACAAATCAAATTTATTTTAAAATTTTTGTTTACTATATAGAGAAAAATGATTAGGAGACCTAATTCACATGACTAATATTGTGCCTAACTGATTCAAAGTTTGACAAGTGGATTACACTATTTCTCTCTCATAACATTTACCTTTGATTTTGGCACATGTGATTATCTCTTTTTTAGGCACAAGTTTAAGCATATGAATTAGTCATGTCAATCAATGCTCCTATATAGATATATAAGAATTTACCCGTGAAAATTATGATGTAAGTATAACTAATAAGTATGCATGAATTTTTCATTACGTATTAATATCAATTAATATTTTGTAAAAATTTTATTGGATGAAAGATTTAACTTTGTTTAGCTGAGATAGATGTTAATGTTGAGGTTGATGTTGTTGTTTAACTTTAACTATTGATATTATGTTGTACAAAATGTGCAACTTTAGTAGCACATAATGAGCGTTGATGAAGTTTTTTAAAAATGTTTTTCGGGTATCCGTATATAAACTTTAAATAATAATTACATGAGTCGTTATAAGTACAATCGCGTATATTTATTTTCATATCACAGTAACTCATACTTACCATTTGATATTTATATTACCGTTAATAATAATTTAACTGTATTTAATATACAAACCCGTGGACATATAGATTAAACTTTTAAATAGGATAACATGAGTTATTATTTATATTTAACGTACATAGTAAAAAGGTATTTTAATAGATGAAAGTTTAAAACTAATGTTTATTTTAAAAGTATTTAACGTATATTAAAACTAATTCGTATATTTATAAAATTTTGTAAGTTTAATTGATGGAAGTCTCAAACCAATATTAATACTCATGTAATTGTAAACAAAGTTCATATTATAAAGTGTAGGGGGTATAAAGTGTAAGGGGTTATTTGTTTATTATCTAAAGTTAGCAAAAAATATGAAAATTTATAATTTTACACTTAACTCCATATAATATATTTAAAATTCAACCACTAATGTTTTATTAATTACCTCCTCTATTTTTAAGTTTTTATTTTCATAAATTTAACACCTATATTTTTATGTGTTTTTTTTCCTCAATCAAATTCTCCACCAAATTTATTAAAGTTTGACCAAAATCAATTCAATTTTGACTTTTTATTGGCCAATCATATTGCTTGATTTCGCATATGTGTCAAAATCGAGCATTCCTATTGGTCCAATTTTTTTTCCACTAAGATTGTTTTGTCAAAAAAACTCCGAAATGATGTAATTCTTTTATTATATAAAAGATTAAAACAAAAACCGGGTTGACCCGGGACACTTCAAACCCGGACGGGTTGAACTAGTTTAATTTGAACCGTTTTTGACCCAACCTAGCAAGTTGACCCGGTTTAAATCAATCCATTTTTTGCCTGGAACGGTTCAACCGGTTGAACCACCCGGGTTGAACCAGGTTTCAAACATTATGTTAAATTTCCAAATCTTCAAACTTTTATTGTTTTTCGTTTATAACCTATAAACTTTTTTTATCAATAAACTATCCGTCGCTATAAAATCCCGTTGCTATGTACGGGTACTCGTCTAGTTGTACTAAAAAGGTATCTTATATCTTAAATTATTTCTCACCTACTACGTTGATCATTTGTTGAAGGACTGGACCCCTTTAATCATAACAAGATTCTCCAAATGAATCAAATATTCAAATACCATATTTCAGATCATGACTTTATAAAATATATTGTCTATGATAATGTTGAAGATATATATTTTATCGTTTAGTATTCACGAGTTTTGATTCGTTAAATTATAGATTATTAAACTGGTTAAATTCAGATTTAAGATTGGTGATCCCAGCCAAATAGTGTATTTGCGAAAGCTTTGTGGTCTAACTAGTTCACACATTACAAGTACCGTGTACATGACACTTTGTTTATAAAAAAACGACTAAGGAGGATCACAAATAATTTCATGCAACCTGGTGTATTTGACGAATCTAGCTAGAGCTCAAAGCTATAGCTTTAAAGAGCTCGAGCTAAATTTTTTACTTGCAGATATGTTTGGCATAATAGCTAGATATGAAACTTAAAAATAAAAAATGACATAACCAATTAAGGCTTGCCTTAGTGATACTATTACTCTCCGCAAACGTTCAATTGACTTGTCAAAAGAAAGATTTTGAGAAAAATGGTCCGAGTTCAAACCCAACTCCCAACTAATAAGGTTGCATAAGGCTTGGTATTTAAGGAAGGGTTAGGTCGCCACCTCGGTGGTGCGTGGGTTACCGTGTCTGCATTGATCTACACCTTCCGTGGAAAAATCAAAAATTAGATATTTAAACAAAAATGTTAATATATTTCACATATGATTTATCATTTACGTATCAAAAGTTTACTACATACTACTCCATTTGTCTCAAAATAAATGTCAGGATTGACTTTTTGTTGTTTTTTTGTTCAACTTTGACCTTAAATATTTTTATTTTTGTTATATAACACTTGATAAAAATTATACCACTATAAATACATTTTAAACCAAATTCATTCATATATTTTGCATCAAGTATTATATAACACAAATAAACGTATATATGGTCAAAATTGAACAATAAAGACTCTAAAAAGTCAAAACTACCACTTATTTTGAGACGGAAGAAGTAATAGATTATTAATAATCACCCATTTTTCATATCAAATTATAAACCCACTTTCATTTTTTTTTTCCAAAAATTAATAATTTAAAACTGTTTATCGTTAAGCAAAATAAAATATTACACCATAGTATCGAGCATTTAAGTATCTTTTTATAGACAGCTATTTGATATATTTTCGGCAAACCTTTTTTAATCATTTTCTTCATTTTTTTTTATTTAATTATCTTTTTTTATGTTGTAACACTAATTTAAATATTCAATATTTAAACATGTAGTAAAATGAATATAACTTTTTATACTTTATTTTAAAAATATTTATAGAAAATTTTATTATTTAAATAATGTTACTCTATTTTAAAAAATATTCATAAATTTTTTATTATTTAATTGATGTTACTCTATTCTAAAAATAGTAATGAAATGAAACATTCAAAAAAGCTTCCACATTTTTCGAAAAATATTTCATGCAACTTTTAGAGAAGAACTTTTCGAATTCTAAAAGCTCTTTACATACATTGTTGCCAGCTTAGCATGTAATTTAGTGAGATGTTGTCAAAAGCCTCTAACAAAATGGTTACAAACTTAATTCTTGAGCAAGGCAGCAAGCGCAATATAATTTTATCATACATTATATGAAATTCTAATACTAGCATATTTCTTAAACGAAAAATGTCATTTTCATAAAAGTAAAAGATATGTAAGTTGAATATAATTTATTAACGACTATTACTCATCATTATCCATCCATAATATAATAAAATAAAAAAAATAAATAAGAAATGTTTTTTAGTGTGACCCTACTATACTAGAGTTCAATGCGTTTGGTGTTAGTGACATGTTAAGCCCACCACCCTTTTATAAATAAACAAAACCCTCTGTTTTCTGCACACACACAAACACACACACGTATTTGTTTCTCTCCGTCACGGCTCAAATCTCCTCCTCCGAGTCCGATCAGTAAACAAAACAAAAATGGGTTTCGAGAAGATCAAAGTTGCAAATCCCATCGTCGAGATGGACGGTGCGTTTATTTGTTTTAATTTATTTATCAGTCATTCCTTTGATCTGTTTTTATTTTTATATATCTTGTGATCTGTTATATTTTATAAATCAGATCGTTGTTAATAATAAGGATCGCTTATTTATTTATTTATTGTATTTTTACGTGTGATCTGATTGTGTTTTGAGATTTATTTATTTACGTTTTTTTAACATCTTTTGTGATTGTTTGTATAGAAAAAAAAAAAAAAAAAAATTAGTTTGGTTAGATTATTGTACAAGGAAAGTTTTATGTTTTTATGTTTTTTTGACTGTTGTATCTCGAAACACATAGACTATGCTCAAATGAAAATAAATAATTATATAAATGCTTTTGACCTTTTAGTTTATACTTTTTGAAATTGTGAATGGTGTAANTGCAAGATTTGAACGTTTTGTGCTAGTTACGATTACAAGCTGGTATTCGGTCATCTGGATTTTACTGACGGCTAGGACGATGATGATATTATTAGAGATAAATATGAGACCCGTGGGCTTTGGGGTCCTCATATTTAATAGATATTGGTAAAAGAGTCACCATTTGAGCTTTCTGACAGTGATGTTTAGTGGGGTGTTTGTGTTACTTAATTATGTGCCAAGTGTATGTGAAATTTGAAAAGCCAATAAGCTTATATTTTGTGCCTTTATCGACTTGAGCTAATGAACTTAAGTATGCTATAAGCTCAAAGTTGATAAGCTAACAAGCCACAAAAAAGAAATGAGCTCGTTGCCTTTTCAAAATTTACATAAGCTATTAAGCATAACATGTAAGCTAATACAAACACTCCCTTAATATTTTCATTGCTCTAATAGATTCTTAGGTGATTAAGAACTTTTTAATGTGACATCTTAGGTTTTATGTCATGTTGCAAAGGCATAGACATGTCCCTTGTGTCCCATTAGTCATATCGCATTTGATAGAATGATTGAATTTTATAAGGACAAACACTTTATGGTAATAGACTAATAGTTAGTATATGTTGCTATTTTTTTGCAAAATCTAGTTATTGGACCTGTAACACATTTTATTTTTGGTACAGGAGATGAAATGACCCGTATCTTTTGGGAATCAATTAAGAATAAGGTTTGCATTGCTTTTAGTCCAAATTTCATAATGTGGCCATCATTGCTCGTATTTTAATAGTTTTGTTCATGTTGTGCAGCTTATCTTTCCCTTCTTAGAGCTCGACATCAAGTATTATGACCTTGGTCTTCTTAACCGTGATGCCACTGATGACAAGGTTACCGTAGAAAGTGCTGAAGCTACTCTCAAGTATGTCTGCTTTTCTTTTAATTCTACGACGCTTCTGTTTACCATTTCGGATCTACATTCATGCTTACCCTATACTAAATATAAATCTCATTTCCCTTTTATGTCTTCGACTCTTTCACATTCGAATCCATGACTTCTTAGCGCATTTTCATATTCATATTTTGTTTTTGTGGGTCTGGCTTTAGTTTTTGCTGCTCAAACTGATATGTGCATTACTACTTTTAGGTACAATGTTGCAATTAAGTGTGCCACCATTACTCCAGGTATATTCAAATTATGAAACCATAAGGGAATCTTCATATAAGTAGCACTCTTTTATCTTTAAAATAACGAAAATTTTCCTATTTCAGATGAGGCTCGTATGAAGGAGTTTACTTTGAAGAGCATGTGGAGGAGTCCAAATGGGACCATCAGGAATATTTTGAATGGTTAGTGATATTACTCATAAAAGGGATGATGATACCATTATTTCCGTTGCATGGATATATTTTGATGATCCGTGCTTTGTGCTCATTTCTTTTATCTTGCCGCAGGTACCGTCTTTAGGGAACCAATTCTCTGCAAAAACATCCCCAAACTGGTACCAGGTAATTGTCGAATTTGGTGTTGGCGTTGGCTTTGTTCTTAATTTTCACAAAAAGGGAGTAAGAGCTAAAGCGAGAAAAGCTATATTGATATTGGCTTTTTCATGTAGGTTGGACAAAGCCAATATGCATTGGAAGACATGCTTTTGGTGATCAGTACAAAGCTACTGATGCCGTGATTAAAGGACCTGGAAAACTGAAGATGGTATTTGGTATGATTATGAACTGATTTGATGGTTATTTGAGTACTGATCATTCCGTATGATTATTATATAACAACCATGTATCTTTCAGTTCCCGAGGGAGCTGGTGAAACCATCGATTTGGAGGTTTACAACTTCACTGGTGCTGGAGGGGTAGCTTTGTCAATGTACAATACCGACGAGGTATGTTTGCAAGTCTTTAGGGTTTCATTTGCTCCTTTTCCTATTATTACAATCAATACCAATTCTGAAGTTTCTGAACTTTGGATGATTAGTCCATTAGAGCTTTTGCTGAGGCCTCAATGAACACCGCCTACCTGAAAAAATGGCCACTTTATCTTAGCACAAAGAATACCATTCTAAAGAAGTATGATGGAAGGTATGTAACATTCTTGGATTGTAATTCTATGATCATATTTTGTCATGAATATGTTAATTATATATTGATTAAATATTGTAATGTTAATTACTGACTTACTTGGTCGCCGATTAAACATGATCATTAAAGTTTCTTTTACTTTTGCTACAGGTTCAAGGACATATTCCAAGAAGTTTACGAATGCAACTGGAAATCGAAGTTTGAGGCTGCTGGGATATGGTGAGTGGCTGAATTTGCAGGATTGGGAGTTTCTTTCTTTCTGTATTTTTGCGACTTACCGTATTGTAATTCATTTATAGGTATGAACACCGTCTCATTGATGATATGGTTGCTTATGCTCTTAAGAGCGACGGAGGTTATGTATGGGCATGCAAAAACTATGACGGAGATGTGCAAAGTGATATGTTAGCACAAGGTATGTGTTTAAAGGATTTTGTTACACATCTCTTGTTGTCTTCTGTAATTTTTCATAAGATGTGTAATCATTAAGGCCTCTTTTACAAACAACTGCGGTTTGCTTACGTATTTGACTTTAAATTGACAGGTTTTGGATCTCTTGGATTAATGACATCAGTACTGGTAATATCTTTTTTCTTGTGTTTCTGTCTTGTACTTTTTTCTTGATTATACCATGCTTCTGATAAGAAAATGCTTTCTTTTTATTATGTTAATACAAATGAACCTGAAGAACTATTTTTCTGTGGTTTATAATGTGTCGATATCTAATGATTTTGATCTACCATATATGTGGTTTAGGTGTGTCCTGATGGGAAGACCATTGAAGCTGAAGCAGCCCATGGCACAGTGACTCGTCATTACAGGGTGCACCAAAAGGGTGGTGAGACTAGCACAAACAGCATAGCCTCAATCTTTGCTTGGACCCGAGGGCTTGCCCACAGGTGCAGTAGCCATGTTTATTCTCATCATTAAACAGATTATTATTTATCAGAAAAGGCACTTTGGCCCAAATGGACAAAATTGGGTCAATTTGGGCTTTTTTGTTTGTCTTTTGGGGCAAAACAAAACACCCAGACTGCTCCAAAAGGGTGCTAAAAGCTGCATAAGAATTCTCAGGTCAAAATCTGGGCGGATTGGGTTGTGTTGACTTGTGAACACCCCTATGTCCATATTTATTTTGAATTTTAAGAAGTACTTGAAGATTATTAACTGTGATTTACCAAAACTATACCACTAAAGTAGAGGAGAGGCTGTAAGGATGCATTACTTTGGTTGCTACAGTTTATGCCTTTAAATATTGAGAAAAACATATAAGCAAATTTGAAATTGATAAACAAATTTAAGATTAGCGGGTGAGTCCAACCAAGCTTGTTTTCCCTAACAGCCCTGACCCACCTTATTAGGCACCTCATTTATCTTTTTATTTGGGCTTCTGTTGTACTTCTTGAGTTTTCTTTTTATGTGGATGAACTATGAAGAAAGTAAAAAATATGATTGGTTTGTGCAGAGCAAAGTTGGATGACAATGCTAAGCTTTTGGATTTCACTGAAAAGCTAGAAGCTGCTTGTATCGGTGTTGTTGAAGCCGGCAAGATGACCAAGGATCTTGCACTTATTATTCATGGATCCAAGTAAGCCACATGTGATACTTAATTTGGTGAATGTTGATCCTTCTGGAGAATTATTTACATATCCAAATGCTTGTTTAATGTGTTTCAGGCTCAGTAGGGAGCACTATTTGAACACGGAGGAATTTATTGATGCTGTAGCAGATGAACTCAAAGCAAAACTGTCCGCCTAATAATCAGTGTATGTATATCATGAACCGAATTTACATATCAAGAATGTGTCAGTAAAATTACCAGAGTTTCCTACTTTCCTATGCATCTTTTGCATAATTAGGTATATTCTTTTGTAAAACTTATCTTCAAAAGCAATATACCAAAACTTGTGGTACTTAACCCAGATCTTTGAACAATACTTCATTTTAAGATTCTCTCTTTGGTTCTAAGTAATTGTTTTTATTTCTCTTTAATTTATATATATCTTTTTAAACGTAAGCGACTAAAATTGTATACTGAATTTATTTCTATTCGTTTTAGGAGTTAACTCTCAACCTGATTTTACTCTTGCCTATTTAACATCCGGAACAATACTTCATTTTAAGATTCTCTCTTTGGTTCTAAGTAATTGTTTTTATTTCTCTTTAATTTATATATATATTTTTAAACGTAAGCGACTAAAATTGTATACTGAATTTATTTCTATTCGTTTTAGGAGTTAACTCTCAACCTGATTTTACTCTTGTCTATTTAACATCCAGGAACTGTATCAACAGTTGAGGCCGGGTTGATTGAATGAAGAGGAACAAACGAAGAAAGATCGCTATCAAGCAGGATCCCATTTCATCATTTTTATTCTTATTTTGATTTGCTACTATATTTGGTAGGGTCTATTTGCCGGTTTAGTTTTCAAGTTATCGGTTTCCATGACTGATCTTGTGCTGTAATCTGCTTTCCCCTTTATTTTAAGTTATAATAGAACCTGCTATGATCTATAATCTATATCCACTTTTTATATACTACGAGAAAACATATTTGCTTAAAACTTTAAAATGAGCAATGTTGTTAAATCAACATACTTTTATTTATAAAAGTCAGTGCAATCTATTAAATATTTAAATAATTAATACTAATTTTTTCCCTCTTACTCCACACTTGTGTAAACATAAAAAAAGTTGCACACACGAATTATCCGCTGTTGCATTATTTCCGGGTAATTGTTTAGCTGAAGTATAATCTTCTATGCTGTTTTCTTAGTTTATCATTATGCTTTTGGATTTTCTAATAAACATTACAAAATAAGTAAATAACACATCTCGTAGGTGTGCATGTTAAAAAGTTGAGTAATGCTATATCCTCCTACTCAATATGCTTACTTATCCTCCTACTAATACAATCATGTGACATGCGTAATACACTAATCCTCTCCCTTAATTTGATTCATTGATATGAAGGAACAAAAAGTAGGAAGAAATATCATTTTTCCTTATAATAATACAATTGCCAATTTCGACAAATGGGTTGATTCGGAGTTTTATTATCTCTAAACGGGTAAAACTAAAGTATTAGTTAAAACTAAATCAGGTCGAACTGGTCTAATAGTTTGAAAGACGCCCATATGAATTTTTAATACATAAAACCTCTAATCATTTTTGCACATTAGTATATCTGAAAAATTATGATTCTAGACAACCAAGTGTTTTAGATCAGCCATTTAAAAAATTACCTAATTTGAGTCGAACCTCTTTTGACCCGTTACACATGCAGTTCCACCCATTTCATCTCTAGGATTGTGGTTCTTTCTTGTTGTAAGTGAATGCAACGAAAAGACCCGGAAATAACGAATAATGAAACAATTATGAAATAATTTCTTAGCTAATTTGGGAGCTGCTATATTTTCTTTTAACTAACTTCTCATTGGAGCAATAGATATTTGAAGTGGGTGATACAGTTTTATTGAATCAGTCAAAATCTGTTGGGGCCAGAAATCAACTTCAGCTTGCAGCTCTATACTGTGGCATTACTTCGGGTTTTGAGGTAACATTCTGTGTTATCGTATGTATGTCTATGGTTTTTCCTATTTTTTTGTTTGCAGATTGATATTTGTACATGATTGTTTTCACTACATTATGATAGTCAATTAAAGTCCCAATTTTTTTTCTTAAAATTTGGTTCAAAATTCCACCTATATTTGAGAACATTCTCTTATCGGGTTGAAGTGTTGATAATTAATTATAAGTAAAGTTTGGCTTCCTAAACAAGTGACGTGACCTAAACAAACCAACTGGGTGTCTGGATGAGTACTTAAGTGAACCAAACACTCGCTTCCCTGAAGTTTTCACAGCATTTAAGGTAAAAATGGGTTCGGATTGAAACGGATCATTTAAGTATGGTCAAATGGGTTGGGTTGGGTTGACTTCCAAGCACTTTTTTTGTCCATTTTTTGTTAAATTTCAATGCTTTTATTATGGCTAAGACACAGTATCATAACAATGATAATGCAGTTCATTGACTAATACAAGTCTGCATAATCTATTTAATGCTGTCATTTTTATCTATTGCAGTGCATACATGGTCTAGTAGACAAAATTATGCAAGTAAACGTATTCCATTTGTATTGCCCGAGGATAATAATGGATAATAATGCAAGTAAACGGATAATATTTGTACATGATTGTTTTCACTACATTATGATAGTCAATTAAAGTCCCAATTTGTTTTCTTAAAATTTGGTTTCAAAATTCCACCTATATTTGAGAACACTCTCTTATCGGGTTGAAGTGTTGATAATTAATTATAAGTAAAGTTTGGCTTCCTAAACAAGTGACGTGACCTAAACAAACCAACTGGGTGTCTGGATGAGTACTTAAGTGAACCAAAAAACACTCGCTTCCCTGAAGTTTTCACAGCATTTAAGGTAAAAATGGGATCATTTAAGTATTGTCAAATGGGTTGGGTTGGGTTGACTTCCAAGCACTTTTTTGTCCATTTTTCGTTAAATTTCAATGCTTTTATTATGGCTAAGACACAGTATCATAACAATGATAATGAAGTTCATTGACTAATACAAGTCTGCATAATCTATTTAATGCTGGCATTTTTATCTATTGCAGTGCATACATGGTCTAGTAGACAAAATTATGCAAGTAAACGGTATTCCATTTGTATTGCCCGAGGATAATAATGGTTGCTATATCGAGCCATCATATGTAAGTATTGTTCTGGGGCGTGCACTCATTATGTATTCTACGTCATGAAGTGTCAAACTGCCATGCTTATATGTTTATTATCTATTGACGGAACCTGAGTTCTATTTTGGAAGACAAGCTAGCATCATTTGCAAAGGGACGCGCATCGGAACTTTTGGCATTGTTAACCCACAGGTAGTCCTTAACTTCAAATAAAGCTAGATCGTCACAATGATAATCTAATATTGAAAATCAACTGATTCAGAAGATTTTATGGATTTTTAATATGCTTTGGCGATGTTTGACCGGCTTGACACATTCGACCCCGTTCCACTGTATCTTTTCTTTATGTACTTAATCCATTAAGAGAGTGTATAGCCCAACTCGACTCATTTTGTAACCATAAACGAAACATTATTTTTTATTATTGAAGTGGATGACTATTGTAATTTTATACTCATGTCATACATATATAAATAAAAGCATCAAGTAAGCATAGCGGAAGCAATTAGGATCATATAATGTATAACTAATTAACCAAACACTAAAAGTAAACTTACCTTTTGACTCTAGCCCGAACAAGAATCAATTAAAGCGAATCTTCAAATCTAGAAACCTAATTAGGGTTTATGTGGATTATAAGAATTATCCCTTACCTTTTTGTAATTCAATCCAAGAATCAAACAATAGTGTGTTTGATTCACGTTCTTGGTACCACTTCAAGTAAAAGATTATGCAAGTAATTGAATAACAAAACAATTTGGAAGACAAAATCAAATCCCTAAAGATTAGGGATTGTTTGATCGATTTTGGGACAAGAAAAGAAGAGAGAAAACTCAAGATTATTGTGTGTACAAGTGTATGGAACAATGAACCTTGAGTTTGTTTATATAGTGAATATTACTTGGAGTCCAAGGCACAAAGGAGGTGCCCTCCTATGTGGCCGATCGGTTCTAGATCCCTAAAAGGGATTCCGGAACTTTCTTGACATTCCAATTATTCACACATATCACTTTCCTTTTATTCGTTTAACGGTCGTTAGCCTTTTCCGTTAAATACTAACGATCGTTACATGTTTTGTTTATTAATAATTATTCTTAACATTTATAATAATTATTATTCATTTACTCTTCATACGTAAAGTGTGGAATCCCGTGATCTCGAGTTCGATCCTAACACACGACTATTATTTCATGTCTATAAACTAACAGCTCCCACTTAGACATGTCATAATAGATTGATCACATTCGGTTAGCGTCTTGCAACAGGCCGATGCCTCTTTGTACGAATCGAGTAAGGCTCCTGGAAAACCTTTTAATGATTTCTCATTATTATTATCCTTTTGTTTCTAATACCACGTTAATAAGGATACGGATCAAAGTCATTCCTTAATTAACAATTCTGTTTCTCGTTGTATGTGATTGACAAGATTACCAAATCATCTGAACATATTCAGGGAAGATCTTGGGCGTGCGCACGCAAACATCTTGACAAACCTACGAGGGGCCCAGTAGTATTAAACTCCAAAAATAAATTTGAAGAAACAAATTCTGTATTGACTACAAGCAAAACCCACAAACTTTGTAACACTTCCGAAAACAACCCTTATGACTACCAGTTACGTATAGCGTTAAGTTGTTTCACAAAAATGCACTACATTCATGACAGTTATCTTGTATCTCAAGTCTGAGGATAACTTCTTAAGATTTACTTAATGACAAGATCCATAAAGTAACATCATTTAGTTGGGATAAGTCCTATATTCGGTATCATTGAATATCATCTGAAATGGCATGTCTACGCATCAATATACTTTTAAGTATATTACACCAAAATCAGATTTGTCTTAATTAATAATATTCCCATATTATTAACTGACAATGGACAATTTAGACTAACATTTATTCACAGATTTAAACATGTAAATATAGGATACAATTTATTATTTTATGAAAACAAACGTACCAAGTACTTCAATTCATCTATCTATATATATATAAAGAATGAGTTCCCCCTATTGAATGTGAGCATTAATGTCACAAGCTAAGAAACTCAAATATGTGGTTTAAGCTAATGAATTTAGAACATGCGGAGCTTATTTGGAAGCTTTTAAGGATAAATAGATATACAAGGCTAAACATTTGTACAACCTCATTCATTAAGCCTGGCTTTAAAACACTTCCTATATAACTCCTTGCATAGTCCATCTTCTTAGGCAGCTTAAAAATCTCACATAAATACTACCTTCTCCATCTTCTCCGCATTTAATGAGGCCATGTATCTTAACCTTGATGTGGTTGTATAAATAGTCCTTTTTGGCCATGGCAGTCCTTCTCCGCATTTAATGAGGCCATGTATCTTAACCTTGATGTGGTTGTATAAATAGTCCTTTTTGGCCATGGCAGTCATTCACACTTCCCATCTGTAGTTGCTATAACAATATGTCACAATTTAAGATTGTTCCATCCATCATTAATAAACCGTTCATTGAATCATTGAGTGGGAACAAGTGCCTGATAAATATGATACCCGCTATTTGTGTACGAGCATCCATTGAATCACCATGAGCTGTAAGCACATCATCCTAGATTAATGAAATGTTGACCCGTATTTGATAAAAAAAAAGCATGAAGATCCAGATTCAAAGTATATGGCATGTTGATGGCATCATTAGATTCTAGACTTATAACAAAGGTGACAAAGTATTATTGCTTTTTCTGAAACTTTGATGTAGCGTAGTATATTAATTTGTTTGTAACAAAGGAACTGTGTATTCTTATTAATTTGTTTGTATTGTGATGCAATTAGAGTATGGCGTAGTATATTAATCTTTTTTTTGGTGTTATTAACTTTCAGGAGTAAAGCATGTGGTAGATCTATGTGCTGCACCTGGTAGCTGGAGTCAGGTCTGTGATGCTTTGATCTACTTTTTATTTCTATTAGTCTTTAAATCTTTAACATGTTCTTATCCCGAGGACCATAATGTGGAGTTTGTAGACGGGAGAACTGGGAAATTTGATGCTATTATTTTAGCTACACGTTATAGAAGTAATGTGAGTGCTTGGCTAAAGATATGTTATAACTTAAGTGTATTTGATAGATGTGTCATAAGATTAATTAACAAATTATACAGGAAAGCCTTGGTAAGAGTTTTGATTTCTTCATGATTTTGTTTTAGGATACAAACTTATTCTCCAAAGAAGATAGGTTCCCCACCAAATCATTCCTTGAAGGTTGGAAAGGCGATTGTGGATTATACACCATTGCTTTCACAAGGCGTGGCTTACTGGGTACATACTTGATACATGGATGCTACTAGGATTGCAGAAGATATTGAACGTCAATGGAACATGGACATGAAGCATTTGAAATCGTTACGACATCTAGACTCAAAAGATGTCATTTTATGTAGGGTGTGCTTAATTTGACTCAGTAGGTAATATTGTCAATTAGGGTTTGTTTGTACAGATATAAGTTTAATTACATTAACTGTCACCTGTGATTGTTGTGAATATATATCTATATCTATTACATCTAAAAGTTGAGTTTGTCAGAAATTTGAGTATTTATGATTTGATGTCTAATTAAAGTGGTAGTCATAAAGCTTGGCGTTATAGACTTCGATCACCTAAAAAGCCACTGTTAGTATGCAAACATAAAAACGTAAGTAAAAGTAAAACTGAATGGTCTAAAAGTTGTCATTAAAACCTGTGCATTTCCATTCATTCATTGTCATTAAGTTGTGATTTAAAGAGTTGTCTTGCGCCTTTATAAAAAGTGCTACAAAAAAGTTAACGATAATCTCATTCACACACATGATGATTGCCACAAGCAAGACACCTAAATATGCAATCAATATTATCAGTTATTCAATTGGAAGTTTATTTTTGCACGATGAGGCCTTTGATATCTACATGATCAGGCATTTGATTGAATTACTTGATTATAAAAATGATATTAATTTTTGCATCAACAGGGATTGTGAAGGATTTGAAGTGCCTCAAGATGAGTAACTCACTGGAAGCTTATGAGAAAAAACAAGTTGAGCCTTCTATTTAGATGACTCTAAGATGTATGTATATTTGTATTTATCTATGTATTAATTTTTTTAGTAAACTTTTTTATGTCAAAATACGGAGCAAGGTTGCTTTATCTAATTGTTGCAGTCACTGTTGAGCATGCAAGTTTTGAAACGTTAAAGACTATTATGACATATGCTAATGTATTAAAGCACACATTTGGAACTCATATTGATAGTGTTGAATATTATACTTGGATCCCAACAGATAGATCTGATATGCTTTGTTGAAGCTAAAGCTAAACACTGTAATATGAAAAATATAAATATATAAATCAAAATGAGATTATAAAAAGTAAATTCGTCAATGAGTCATAAAAAAGTATGGGTTCACTGCACAACGTTGTGTGTGAAGCAAGAGGCGGTAAGTGATATACAGTATATGTCAAATCTTATTATCCTATTACTATCTCAATAGAGACTAGGGAGTACAATAAAATGGTCACTTGAGTGTACAACCTACTTTTTAATTGATACAATAAAAATTCAATATTGTTTTAAGAAAAATATTCCACGTTTAGTTTGTTTTAACAAACTTTCTACATGGTTATGTCATCCTTCACACCATATCATTAAAGAGTAGTGTTAGGAATGTTATTTGTATATCTATCTATAAGTTTGAATTTCTTGCAAAAGTATTGATTATATAGTGTTCATGTATTTCATGTTACTGCGTATATATATAATGTTCCTTCATTTCATTTTTTTAACTCATGAAATCATAAGTTTGAATATCTTGCAAAAGTATTTACTGTATTATGTAGTTGGGCCATAACGACTATCTATTATGACTATATTTTGAGTTTGGGGTGAGTAATGACTTGATTAAACCTTTAAGCTATTGATTTCAAATAAAATCGTGAAGTTCATTTTAAGTTAGGATCAAATAAGAAGAAATGATTAATGATATTGTTAAGTAAACAATAGAGGCTAATAGAGAAGAGACTATAAAACTGAATCTTCATCAATGATAAAATGATTGATAAAGTGGATTTGAATGTCCATTACATAGTTCCTAACATCATATATATGATGATATTTAAAGGTTAATGATATTGTTAGTCTGTTTATTAAAAGAAATTTTATTTTTCAAACATTTTATCTTACGTGCACCTTAATCAAATCTCTTTCTAAGTGGTTATGTTTTTTTAATCGCATTTGAAATAATATGTAGAATAACATGTTTCGCATTACGATTATGAAAGTCGGCATGTATTTGATACCTTTTATTGAAACAATTTTATTTAAAAAAACTTACTTAAACAAACTTCATTTATTTAATCGAGTACCCCAATCAAAACTAAGCATATACTAACTAAATACGTATAACACTTGCAAAATCGATGATTCTTTACGGTGAACAAAGCCCGTGCAACGCACGGGCCATGATGCCTCGTTATAAATAATAATTATTTAACATCCCTTATCCAAATATTAAATAGATCAATGCATGATAACTCTAGTTGATGAATTATATCTCAAGTAATGACATTCATACTTGTTGACAAAAACATAAATCATCCAACTTTGATCTATCAGAATTTTGAGAATACTTATTTAAGAATTCAACTAGTGAAGTTCTTGTATGTGCATACTCAACTATTTTGATAATGTCACATAATATTTCATAAATTATGTGTCATCTTTAACCACCAATTTATGACAATCAAACTTCTAAAACATTTTAAAGTTTATAGTATTCTTATTCTTTAATGTATAATGCAACCATGCTTTTAGAAAGCACAACTAGTACATATGGCTAAGGTTGAAATCCTTACCAGGACTAGTATTGAGTGTCATCTCAATTTCATTAGCATCATTGTATGCAAACAACAATATGCTATTTAAAATTTTCGTAAACATTAATATCTATTGTGTAATGTTTGATGCCTTCCAAACATTCAAGTTTGTCAGCAATGACAATTTTCACAACTATTTGAAAAATTGTTCATCTATAGAATCTGGAAGCTATTCCAGGTTGAGGATGTGATTCTATATAAAAATATATTCTTTTAGAATATTTATTACACAAGTTATCTAGTAACTTTCAATTAGATATCAATGTTGTCAAATCATCTTATATTTGAGCATGATACAACAATAACATGATGTGCATGAAAAATCCTTGAATCATACTTAGATTTTGTTCATGTTCTACGTATTCATTTAGATATTCTAAGTGATATATCATGTTCTATTTAGATTCATTTACCGCACATGTTTATTAAATAATAAACATTCCAAGGTTGTATGTCATATTTTCTAAATCTTCAAGTAAAGTTTCATTCCAAATTAAGACTTAACATTTTACTTATATGGAATGTTACTTCTTATACGTTTTACAACATATATGATTTAGGAAATTAAACATATTACTCCCACTAGCTTTTAGGAATACTTAGAAATTATCTTATTTCAATTATAAATCAAAATATAGATATAATAATCAAACATAAGAATAATCTCCTAGATGCATGCATTTATCCATTTATGGATTATTGCACTTTGTACACTTTCAAAAATTTATTTGAATTCATAACTCCTTTTATTACTTATCGTCCTCGCTCAAGTAATTTCTCAAGAAAGAACTTTGATATTCCATTGTCGTTTTCATATAAATGAAAATATGACAATCATAATCTTTATATATTTAATGTGTTTAGGATAGAATATTTAATCACAGTTAATTGCTTAAATGTGATTAATAATCTTGTCATAAAACATGCATTAAATACATATACAATATTGTCCATATAATTTCTATACAAAGATTTAAACCACAATGGTTACTTTTTCTTTGAAGAAACTCATCTTTATTTTCTAGTCTAACTATTAAGATAAACCAAGTTTCAAAATTGATTATCTTTATGGACAACATCTTAATCATTCATAGCATGTGTATTTTACCCAATTCCATATTTGGTAATGTATCATAAAATAATTCTCAACATATTAATCAAATATCCGAGATATCCTTGCGGATCTATGAATGAGAATTCCATCATCTTGAATTTTAACATTTTCATGTCTAGCCTCATTATGATATTCACTAGTTTATTTTATAAGATTATGTATCTTGTAATTTTATCTTTTAAAAATCAAAACTCCCACTTGCTTTTAGTAATTTAAAGACTATCTATAAATACTTAGCAAATAAAGCAACAATACAATGTTTTCTTTTGGGATATTACAAATACATATTGATAGTTTCTGACTTTACTTTGTTAATAATCTCTTCATAAGCAGTTGAACAAATTCAGAACTTCAATTTAAGACTTAATGTGATTCATCACATTCCATCATATGATGGTGTCTTATTAATCTTCTAGGTTGGATTCTTATTGAGTATTTTGAATCCATACTCAATTTTCTAACCTTGATAACTTTTGGAAGAAAAGAAGTCATAGTTATCTTTAATCAAACAATTATAACAAGAGTTTGATTTTTCTAACTGAACATACCAAAAACATTTTGTATTTCATTAGGATTAATATTGTAAGACAATCTAACAATATTTAAGATCACCATATTCCTTTTGGCATGTCTATTTACCAACTAAGTCCTTTTAATGGTATAATAGTATTTTCAAGCCAATTACATGCTTTATAACACAAGTACTTTTAACAAAGTCACTTCATGTCTATGTCTCTACAAGAAAACATAAACTGTTATAATCCCACTATACGTTATAAGTCATTCAATAATTAAATGACTTCATGTATATGTCTTAATTAAAAAAGCATAACAAGATAACGTCTTACTTTATTATAAATCTTGTAACAATTAAAAGACTTTATGTTTATATCTTTACAATGAAACATAAACATGTTAACTAAAGTAATCATGAACACCATCTCTTTGTTTCAATAGTATTTTCAAGTTAATTTATTACTTCACAATAATGTAAAACAACATTATTTCTTCATTTTTTATGTCATTCAAAGAATACATACATATTTAGGTTGAAGTAAGGTTAGATTACTTTATTAATTTATGTCATTCCACGAATTCATAAATATGCAAATTAAAGTAGTCTTGATATCATATTGACACATGTTATAATAGGTATCTAATTTATAAACTGCAAATAACATAATTCCATTACATCAGTTGCTCTGCTAGTAATGAAAGTATGAATTTACCTTTCCATTGTAATCTACCCAAGCTCTCACATGGCGTAAATTACAGCCTCAAGTGTTTATTAAATTAGATGTGTATACATCCTATTATAACGTTAGTCTCTTACCTATCAGTCAAGAGAATCTTTTAAATCATATCTTTATGAGTTGTTTCTTGCACACAATTAAATATAACAATTCTCCCACTTGTGCATGTAACAACGTCATATAGTTGATAAACAACACTCCATGCGTTTGTTTATTTGATCAATATGATTGTGTCATAGATTTCAACATAACAAGTAGATGTAGAACAACAATGTCTAGTAAGAAAACGTACAAGACTAACCTTAAAAGTATGAGTGTACTTTTGGAAAGGAATTAGCTTTAGCTACCAAGATGTCAAAGCTTGTAACTCCCACTGAATTAAAGATCATTACAATAATTTCTTACTCAGTAATAAGTACAAAATTCTCCCACTGAATTTGACAACATTATAAGTGTTTCATATCCAGTGAAAGAAAATAGTGTACTTTTAACTTTCCAACACTCTTGAATGTCCATACGTAACAATTACTAATGCATTTAAAGTGTGCATTCTACTACGTTAATGATGGAATTACCATCAATACTATTAACTTGAAAAATTGGGCATGCAATTTCTTCCTTAACAGGTCTACCATCTCACAATGTATGTAGAACCTATAAATGGTTAAAACAAAAACAACTAGATAAATATACTAGTTTGTCTTTTACCATTTTGCGTTAATTAGTCCAACTTCTAACTTTAATAACTCATAAAGTTCTAGTTAACCAAATATCATATTTGTTACTAAGAATTTAATCACCTAATGAGGGTGATGAAATCTTTATAGAAAATGAGCAATTCTTAAATATTAAAGTTTGCCATGAGTTACATATTAGAATTTAGACATATCTAATATTCCTATTATCCTTTCTCATTCATGAAAAGGAATAGGATTGTGTCGCACTCTTCTTTCATAGAAAGGAGACTTCCTTTGTCTTTTAAGTAAATTTTTCTTAATCAAACATATGTTTGAAAACAGAACGAGATCAATTTACCAAAGCCCATATGTTGTTTACGGTTTTAACGTTGCATTAATACATTAAATGAATTAACAAAATTCAATTTTAGTATTTTCAATAATAAAATCTTTAAGAAAATAAAACACCCATTGGTAAATATTCATATAAACCATAGTATTTTCTTAAAGCTAGGATCCTTAATTGACATAGTACCATTACATCAGTTGATCTGCTAGTAATGATAGTATTCAACAAGGTAATTGGAACAATAATTGCCAATATCATATTGCAATTCCTAGATCATTATGGGATTTACATTCACAAAAACCTTTGCAATGTAAGCATGTTTCATCCCCATCCTAATGCCTTGAGTCCAAGCTCTCACTTCCTACTCAATTTAAGTCGTCTAATTGAAAACTGCAAACCCTCATAATTCCATTACATTCAGTTGATCTGCTAGTAATGAAATTATAAAGTTCACCTTTCCCTTGCAATCTAGCCAAGCTCTCACATGACGTAAATCACAACTTCAAGTGTTCTTTAATTAGATGGAATTCGACTTAATTACTAACAATTATCGTCCACTATAACGTACTTTTGCATAAGCCCTAAAGCTTAGTGTTTCGGGTAATCATTGTGGAATTGTAGTCAATTCACCCTTAAGATGATATTGTACGTAAAATAGTGATATAGGTAAGTCTAGATCGGCGATCAAGCAGTTGTAGAGAACCGGTAGGTGCATGAGCTTTAAAAATCCCTCTCTACAAGTACATATCACGTCGAGTTTTGGTTCTCCTTTCACACACTATTGTACAAAAACATCAATCAACTAAACCTTGTAAATTTGACTCTTAAAACCAAAACAAATTTCGTCATTTATATAGTCCATATTATTTTTTTTTATACAAAAATTACCCTTTTTTCGTTTATAAACATGTCTAACACAATTAAACAAAAACAAGTAATCTAAACAAAAAATAAATAACTAAATAAAACATATATATAGCATAACCATTAAATATATATAAAACATGTAGCCACATGCAAACTTAATTTGATAATCCTATTAACAAATCAATTCTAGGTTTTAATTAAAACATAATTGATTACTTAATATTGGAATCTTCCCCAATTCGACATCTATCAATTAATTTACATGTAAAATCTTAACAATTAAAAATATATCATTGAATCCATGCTAAACATGCATGTTTTCATGGATTCCACATAACAATTGTTGCATATAGTCACAAGAACGTTTACATAAACACATAAACATGTTTCTTAGGGTTTCTAATCAAATTAAAGATCAAAAACCAAAAACCCTAAAATTTTTTTAAAAAATCGATTCATATAAATTAGATTTTTGATTGTTTTTACAAATCCTAAATTTAAAAACATGCATAAACCAAACAAGATTCGTTTTTTATGTGTTTTGGTAATTAATTACACATTATAACGGCTCATGATGCCACTGTTGAAGTTTTATACTCGTTACTAAACAAGCGCTTCGTGGGAGGCACCCCATGCTTATTATTTTTATTTTTATTATCTAATAAGTAACGAGAGGAGGGAGACCTCTTCCAATCTTGTGTTTGCTTGGTTGTTTGTGTTTGTGCAGATTTCCCCAATTCATGNTAAGGGTAGTAATTAACAAAGTTTTAATTTAGGTGGGTTCACCAATTAAAGAATTACTAACAATTATCGTCCACTATAACGTACTTTTGCATAAGCCCTAAAGCTTAGTGTTTCGGGTAATCATTGTGGAATTGTAGTCAATTCACCCTTAAGATGATATTGTACGTAAAATAGTGATATAGGTAAGTCTAGATCGGCGATCAAGCAGTTGTAGAGAACCGGTAGGTGAATGAGCTTTAAAAATCCCTCTCTACAAGTACATATCACGTCGAGTTTCGGTTCTCCTTTCACACACTATTGTACAAAAACATCAATCAACTAAACCTTGTAAATTTGACTCTTAAAAACAAAACAAATTTCGTCATTTATATAGTCCATATTATTTTTTTTTATACAAAAATTACCCTTTTTTCGTTTATAAACATGTCTAACACAATTAAACAAAAACAAGTAATCTAAACAAAAAATAAATAACTAAATAAAACATATATATAGCATAACCATTAAATATATATAAAAGATGTAGCTACATGCAAACTTAATTTGATAATCCTATTAACAAATCAATTCCAGGTTTTAATTAAAACATAATTGATTACTTAATATTGGAATCTTCTCCAATTCGACATCTATCAATTAATTTACATGTAAAATCTTAACAATTAAAAATATATCATTGAATCCATGCTAAACATGCATGTTTTCATGGATTCCACATAACAATTGTTGCATATAGTCACAAGAACGTTTACATAAACACATAAACATGTTTCTTAGGGTTTCTAATCAAATTAAAGATCAAAAACCAAAAACCCTAAATTTTTTTAAAAAAATCGATTCATATAAATTAGATTTTTGATTGTTTTTACAAACCCTAAATTTAAAAACATGCATAAACCAAACAAGATTCGTTTTTTTATGTGTTTTGGTAATTAATTACACATTATAACGGCTCATGATGCCACTGTTGTAGTTTTATACTCATGTCATACATATATAAATAAAAGCATCAAGTAAGCATAGCGGAAGCAATTAGGATCATATAATGTATAACTAATTAACCAAACATTAAAAGTAAACTTACCTTTTGATTCTAGCCCGAACAAGAATTAATTAAAGCGAATCTTCAAATCTAGAACCCTAATTAGGGTTTATGTGGATTATAAGAATTACCCCTTACCTTTTTGTAATTCAATCCAAGAATCAAACAATAGTGTATTTGATTCACGTTCTTGTACACACGTACTACTTCAAGTAAAAGATTATGCAAGTAATTGAGTAACAAAACAATTTGGAAGACAAAATCAAATCCCTAAAGATTAGGGATTGTTTCATCGATTTTGGGACAAGAAAAGAAGAGAGAAAACTCAAGATTATTGTGTGTACAAGTGTATGGAACAATGAACCTTGAGTTTGTTTATATAGTGAATATTACTTGGAGTCCAAGGCAAAAAGGAGGTGCCTAACCCAGGTGCCCCTCCTTTGTGGCCGATCGGTTCTAGATTCCTAAAAGGGATTCCGGAACTTTCTTGACATTTCAATTATTCACACATATCACTTTCCTTTTATTCGTCTAACGGTCGTTAGCCTTTTCCGTTAAATACTAACGATCGTTACATGTTTTGTTTATTAATAATTATTCTTAACATTTATAATAATTATTATTCATTTACTCTTCATACGTAAAGTG
The DNA here is from genome assembly GCA_014162995.1 of Artemisia annua. Taxonomy (NCBI): domain Eukaryota; kingdom Viridiplantae; phylum Streptophyta; class Magnoliopsida; order Asterales; family Asteraceae; genus Artemisia; species Artemisia annua. Next base: position 93,500 of record LBNU01001942.1, on the reverse strand, counting down.
TGCAATCTCGTGATCTCGAGTTCGATCCTAACACACGACTATTATTTCATGTCTATAAACTAACAATGACTTCGTAAACTTATTTCTAGTGTACCGAATAACTGGTAACTGATTGTGCCCGATTTGCTCAATGGACAAATAAGAGTTGGTAGCCTGATCCCATAATTCCCATTTCCACTGCTAATTCTGGATTAGTTTCTACTAATGGCGGCAATGGGTCAGTTAATGGGTTAGGTTGAAGAAATTGATTTTGAACGTTAGGCTAATTCTTTGACCCATTTGTCATTGTCCGTTTTAAAAAAACAACCTTACCATTTTTTAGCAAATGGGTCGAAGTGGCCACCTCTAGTTTCTACACACATACTTTTGACCAACTATCATTTTTTATTTTTATTTTTTATTTTTATTTATTTATTTTTAAATATAACTTTCAGGTGTTAAATTTTTGCATACCCGATTCATGCTCCATTGCGAAGCTCAACTTGGAGTGTCTCCTATAATCAACTGGATTTGCGGTGTGTAATGTTTGATGACCTTAGCTAATCCCTTTCTTTCTGTCATAACTAGTATTAACCTGTGTAAGCAAGGAAATTTTTCTTTGATCAACTTCACAACTGAAAGGATCATTGTTTTTTGTTGAAGTTGCCAAGTTGGTAACTTTTCGTGTGGCCATAACTAATGTCAAGTAATTCGCTGTAGGAAAGGAATGCTGAAGATATGCTATTACGGACTTTTAAACGTGTTAGTTGAAATTAAATTTAGTCAATTGAAACATGATCACAAGTTTTTTCTTAGATTTCTAACTACCCTACTACTAGTAGCCTATGACATATTGGTAACTACAAATGTTAAAATTCTAAGCTATGTTACGGAATGACATAAATGTCTTTGGTTCGTATCATCATTCCAAAACATACGGCTGATCTTCTAGAAAATCCTAATGGTTAAAGTTAGTTTACTGGAACAAATTCCCATGGCTTGAAAACATTTTGAAAGATAAAAAAGTCGAGGCTTAAAGCCATAAATTACCAACATACTTTCTAAAATTTTCACATGTTACCAGTATGGTATGTAAAAGCTCATCATTACCATCCAAACTTTCAAATTGTGAACAATATCACCATTATCACCCTCATAAGCTTGCATCGTTAGTCCTTTTTACCAACAGTCGTTAGTAATTTACCGAAAATTTGGTTTTCTTATGTTTTCGTACGTTTTTACACGTTTTCGTCCGTTCCTACACGATTTCGTCTATTTTTACACGGTTTTTGTCCGTTCTTACATGCTTTCATCCGTTTATACATGTTTTCGTCTGTTTTTAGACGTTTTTGTTTGTTTTTCACGTTTTCGTCTTACAGTTTCCGTCCGATTTTACACGTTTTCATACGTTTTTGCACATTTTCGCTCGTTTTTACACCTTTTCATCCGTTTTTACACGTTTTCGCCCGTTTTTGTCCGTTCTTACACGTGTAAAAACGGGAAAAAACGTGTAAAAACGGATGAAAAGGATGTAAAAACGAGCGAAAATGTGCAAAAACGTATGAAAACGTGTAAAATCGGATGGAAACTGTAAGACGAAAACGTGAAAAAACAAACAAAAACGTCTAAAAACAGACGAAAACATGTATTTGTCCGTTCTTACACGTGTAAAAACGGGCAAAAACGTGTAAAAACGGATGAAAAGGTGTAAAAACGAGCGAAAATGTGCAAAAACGTATGAAAACGTGTAAAATCGGATGGAAACTGTAAGACGAAAACGTGAAAAAACAAACAAAAACGTCTAAAAACAGACGAAAACATGTAAAAACGGATGTAAGCATGTAAGAACGGACAAAGCCGTGTAAAAACAGACGAAATCGTGTAGGAACGGACGAAAACGTGTAAAAACGGACGAAAACATAAGAAAACCAAATTTTTAGTTATTTACTAACGACCGTTTGTAAAAAGGACTAACGATGCAAGCTTATGAGGGTAATAATGGTGATATTGTTCACAATTTGAAAGTTTGGATGGTAATAATGAGCTTTTACATACCATATTGGTAACATGTGAAAATTTTGGAAAGCATGTTGGTAATTTATGGCTTTAAGCTAAAAGTCGAACATGAAATTTAAAGAAGTCAGAAAGAAATGCCACAATAGAAAGAAAAGTAGAAGGAAAAATGTCTAGAAATTCAAGAAAGGCACCCCGTATAAAATTCGTGTCTATTGAAAGCTACTCTAATCTTGAAGCCTTAGATTCCTCATTTATTATATCTAGTCCATGCAGAAGCCATTTGTCACACTCAACTGTAGGGCTGAGCACCGAAGGTTCAAAACCGAACCGGACCGACGAAACCGACCGAACCGACGAAAATCGAACCGGACCGACGGGTCGTCGGTTCGGTTTCGGTTCCAGTCTTTCATAAAATTCGGTTTCGGGTCGGTTCGGTTCGGCCCAAAACCGACAAAAACCATGCCAAAATACACGTAGACCGACAAAACCGAACCGAACCGAACCGACGAAAACCGAACCGACCCGACGGCCCGTCGGTTCGGTTTCGGTTCCGGTTTTTCATGAAATTCGGTTCTCGGTTTTTTCGGGTCGGGTCGGTTTGGGTCGGTTCCGACCCGATGCTCAGCCCTACTCAACTGTACCGAATCGGTTGAATCCCTGGATATTCATGAATTGTTATGATGTAGAGACGTATTATTAATTCTGTGAAAAACTCAATTATTTAAATACACCTAGTCTCAAAAATTGTATTTGTAATTTTGTCATTTTATGTTCTGATTCCATCTCTGCTAAACTATATTATCAATCTAGATAATTTAAGTTCTCCGGTATAAAAATGGTCATTGTAGAAGTTATAAGATAATACTATACCCCCAATATTTTAAATGAGCTTTTCAAAGGAAAACGCTTAGTTTAAAGAAACTACAGTCAATACTGTATCATCGCTATAAGATAAGAGTAGTGATATGGATGCCTAAAAAATATACCTAAAAACATGCCTAATCATGTCATCAATTGACACATATCTTTCACATTTTCTCTCTCCTTATATCTACTTTTGATTCAGCCACATGTCGTAATCTTATGCTTAGGCGTATCTTTAGGCATGTGGTTTAGGCACATAAATCATTTCCCATAAGATAATACTACAGTCAAAATGGTCATTGTAGAAGTTATAAGGCTACCCACAATAACATGTGTGACCGACTCGGTCGTCCTTCAAGGAGTCAGTCGAGTTTACCGCAAGGAGTCGGTCGCGACCGAGTTTGGAGTAGAATAGCAGCGATTTCGGTCGTAGTCTCGATCGAGTATCGCACACACATAAAAAACAAATGCCCACTTTCTAATTAATATTATTATGGTCGCCTTTACTGGGGCACTGAATTGCCTGCAGGTCGCTGGAGAGAGAAAGCTGACGTGGCAGGAAAAAATGTGGGGATTGACCCCCCCTTACTGTGGGCAGCCTAAGATAATACTATACCCCCAATATTTCTGGGTGCTTTGGCTCTTGTTTTCGTTTGAGCTTAACAAAATTCGCTCTTCATATTGTGGAAGTGTTTTAATTAGTTAAAATTTGAAACAAAAATCAATTTTGCGGATAATGAATATAAGACTAAAAGACTACTATTATCATTATATTGCGGGTTATTTCTACATATAAGTAATGAACTTTGAAAAATTTCCTATGTTAGGTAATTAACTCTCGAAAATACTAAGTTAGGTAACAAAACTTTGTGCAACCTGCAAAGTTAGGTAATATGACCTTTGACTATGTTTGACTATTAGCAAAGATGATATTTTTGTCTTTTCGTTATATTATATAAGAGTTAGGAGGGTATTTTTTGTCTTTTCGTTATATTATATTAAAAAACCACCACTCCATATTCCAGCAAGAAACCCAAATTCCGGCCAACACCATATTCCGGCAAGAAACCCAGATTCCGGCAAACGGTTATTCAAGATGCAAGATTATCTCAAAAACATGTCCCATTTCACAACTTGGATCTTAAAACTACTCATATTTTTATTTTCTTCCCCCATCCTCCACGCTTCCTCTTTGATAATATCCAAATCCAAAATCCATTTCTATAAAAACCCTATAAATCAATCCAACCCCAAATTTTTTATTTACTTTTCAATCAATAAATTCCCTAAAAACCCTTAACCCTATCATAAGAATATTAACTATCTAAGTGAATAATTAGTTAAAAAAATTGGATGTTGTTGATCTGATTGATAGATATATAAAAAAGAAAAGAAGAAGGGGAAGGGAAATAGCGGAGTTTTGGTGGCGTATTGATGGTGGTGGTGATATGGGGTTTGCCTGTGTGTTCCTCTAAATCGAATCATTTTGAAGAAGTCTGAAAAAACACACTTAACATTTCAAGGTGGTGGCCGGCGGAGGTGGTGGTTGGTCGTTCGTGGGTTTATGGTGATGATTTCGGTTGGTGAAGGTTTTTATGTAGATGAAGGTTTTATAATTTTGTTGTTTGTTTTAGGGTTCTGTGAGAACATGCGTGTTTGATGAAGATAAAGATGAATTATACGATTTGTTTTGAATAGAAAAGATGGTGGTAGGTGGTGCTAGTTGAAGATGAACTTAAAAAGGGGGAAATGACGTGGTGTCGTGGTATAGTGGACGAATGGTGTAGTTTCATATTGGTGAAGTTAGGATTTGTGTTTGTTTTTGATGTGCAGAGGTGAAATGGATCTGAAATTATATGCAATGAGTTGGTGTTGAATGATATGGAATTAAAGGTGGTTGTTATATTGATGCAGCTTTGTTAAGATTTGGACTCGGACTCAAAAAAAGGTTAAAGACATGGTAAAAAAAAGGTTAACCGCTACAACCGGTTACCAATTGCGACATCTGTCATAATTACCTAGGGGTGTGCATCGGGCAGGAACCCGATCCGTCCCGACGAAGTCCGAATCCCGATAAGCTGGAAAATCCTAACCGAATCCCGACCCGAGTCTAGCCCGAATCCCGTCCCGAGTCCCGAAACGAAACCGATTTGTATGGTTTTTCTTTGTAGTCCCGGCTTCGTCCCGACTCCCGACCCGACCCGAATCCCGACAAGCTGAAAAACCCAAACCGAATCCCGACCCAAGTATGGTCGGTTCGGGATTCGGGACAATTCGGGACGTCGGGATCGGGACGGTTTTCGGGTGTCGGTCGGGCTTTGCTCAGCCCTATAATTACCTAACGTTGAACAAAGTATAAAGTTTGTTATCTAACTTAATATCTTCGAGAGTCAATTACCTAACTTCATTTTTAGTAGGATTGGCTTTGCCATCCAAAAGGGGTTGCGGCGCAACTTGTTGCTCGTTTGCCTGCCATCTTATTGTAATCCGTTAAATATGTTTAATTTTATTAATGTTTGCAAACCCACGTTGTTAAATTCAAAAAAAAAATAAATAAACCTCTATTCTATTCAAATTACCTAACGTAGGAAATTTTTCAAAATTCATTACCTATATTTAAAAATAACCCTTATACTGCACAAAACTTTACTTAATCAAAGTACCTAATGTAAACATTATGTTTAGAATTTTCAAGTCATTCATCAACATATTTCTCAAATGCAAACAATTACTTAATAATGCATTTAACTTCCCATTTTCTTTCTAGTTTTATGTAGTCTTCTATTTCTCTCCTGTTAAAACAAAAAAACTTTTAAACTCCGTCTTTCGTGTATCCTATGAACATTTTACCCTTATATTTTGCAACCACTCTATTGATAATGAAAGGTAAAATGATTATTTTACATAAACAAAATACAAAAAAAAGGATTTCAAAAGTTTTGGGTTTTAATACAAAAAAGAAAGAAAGATGACTACATGAAACTAGAAAAATAAAAAGTTAAACGCATTCTCATATAATTAACTCATAACCTTTTAATTATATCACAACTTATTTTCTATCACATATCAATTTATCAATAACTTAATTGATAAGTTGAACAATGTTCCTCAAATAAATCATCATAATGCTTTAACTCCAATACATCAACCTAGGTAATTAATCCATCTTCAATACCTTTTTAACTTTTAACCTATGTGACATATAAAGAGAAAATATATCACTTAAAAACATTCAAAATGAAGACTAGAAAAAAACTAATTTACCAATTCTGCTTAAAATATTTTGTATATTAGGGTGCGTTTGGTTTGGAAAGGGTTTAGATTTTGATTTGATTTGGTTTTGATTTGATTTTAAATGATATAAAAGTACATTTTATATTAAAAGTTTTATTACAAATATTAACATATAATACTACTATTGAAGAGAAAAATAGAGTGTAAGGTGTGGGTCTCACTTGAATAAAAATCAAAACCTACCTTAGTAGATGGAATAGTTTTAATCCATTCTGTGTAGCTAGACCATATATACTACGTACCAAACTGGGCTTTTTTTTTTTTTTTTTTTTTTTTTTTTTTTTTTTTTTTTTTTTTTTTTTTTTTTTTTTTTTTTTTTTTTTTTTTTTTTAGTTGTATAGTCTACATTAATGATTTAAAGTTTCAAACATACCCTTAATGATCATTTTTAATCTAGGGTTGTGTTATCCCAACCTTTCTATGGTGTCACATCATAGGTTTTTAGTCAAACCGTGCAACCTGTGATGCATACCCTACAACCGGGAGACGCGTTCAATCATTTGCAAACCCTCCCTATGGGAGGGTGTGGGTACCCACATTAATGATTCAAAGTTTCAAACACACCCTTAATGATCATTTTTAATCTAGGGTTGTGTTATCCCAACCCTTTCTATGGTGTCACATCATAGGTTTTTAGTCAAACCGTGCAACCTGTGATGCATACCCTACAATCGGGAGATGCGTTCAATCATTTGCAAACCCTCCCATACCTATGGGAGGGTGTGGGTAACTCATGCCTAAATCTATCATTGCCTTTTACCATCAATATTTTAGGGACCGTTTAGTTTGTAGACGAGTTTAGCATTTGAATTTAGATTATGATTTGAATTTAATATAGGTAAGAGAAAATATAGCAATAAATTATTATTTTATAAATTTATATAAATAATTGCTATTTAATCAATTGTATTTATATGTATAGAGAAGAGAGATCAAATAGTGAGACCCACTATTTTTCATTAAAATCCATCAATTTTTTTCTTTCACACAAGCTCAATTATTTGGATTACATATACAAACTCTGATGCTAAAAAATCAACCAAACAATGGTTTCTTTTTTCTCAAATCCAACCCAGTCAAATCCCACAAACCTCTTTTTTAAAGTTTTGAATTTTGGAGATTAATATATTACGACCTTTTTTTTTTTTTTTTTTTTTTTTTTTTTTTTTTTTTTTTTTTTTTTTTTTTTTTTTTTTTTTTTTTTTTTTTTTTTTTTTTTTTGCAACTAATATGAAATTTTTATATATATGCATCACAATCATCACTCTATATATTAACGTTCATCCTTTGTCCATTTTCTTATTATGTAGTTTTGTAAAAATAAAAAATGAGTGGTGGCGTTAATGTTGATTAAGGGTGGTAATCGAGTCGTGTTTGGGTTGATCTACTCAGGTTGGCGGGTTACTATAAGATATACCAAAACACGACCCATTTATTAATCGTGTCAAGAAACTCAAGCCTAACCCAGACATGCTTAACATGTGTAACCCGTTTAACCTGTTTAAGTAAATAGTCAAGCTATGAAGAATGTTGGTAGTTTGTGGATTCAACAAGTTAACTCCAAAAATAATATAAACTATACAACAATTCCAATAATATTTGAGTTATAATCGTAATTTATTTTCTTATTTAATACATAAAAAAATGCATTTAATCAACCCAAACACGACAAGTTTATTAGATAAACTAATGTTTATCAATTTTAAAGTGTTATTACTTAAACGGGTTCATGGATTACATGTTTAATACTTACTCAACCTAAACACGACTCGTTTATTAATTGAGTTGGATGGGTTGACCTATTTTTGACCGAAATCTATTTATCATCAACCAAAACATGTTTAACTTTGTGTTTTTTATCGCGTAGTATCAACAATAGCCGCCCTTAATTGTTGAAAAGCTACTAGCCAACGTAAGAATCCATGAAGATTTTGATTTCAAAACATTATTTGCTTTTATATCTTTTATATAATAAAAGAATTATATCATTTCGGAGTGTTTTTGACAAAACAATCTTAGTGGAAAAAAAATTGGACCAATAGGAGACCTCGATTTTGCCACGTAGGCGAAATCAAGCAATATGATTGGCTAATAGAAAGTCAAAATTGAATTGATTTTGGTCAAACTTTAATAAATATGGTGGAGAATTTGATTAAGGAAAAAAAATGCATAAAAATATAGGTGTCAAATTTATGAAAACAAAAACTTAAAAAAAGAGGAAGTAATTAATAAAACTTTAGTGGTTGAACTTTAAATAAATTATGTAGAGCTAAGTGTAAAATTACAAGTTTCCATGTTTTCTAATAACTTTAGAAAAAACACAAATAACCCCTTACACTTTGTACCCCTTATACTTTATAATATTAACTTTGTTTAAAATTACATGAGTATTAGTATTAATTTTTAGACTTTCATCCATTAAAATTACAAAATTTGGTAAATATGCGAATTAGTTTTAATATTGTTAGTTTTAGACTTCCATCCATTAGAATATTTTTTTTACATAATGACTCATGTTATTCTATTTAAAAGTTTAATTCATGCGTACACGGGTTTGAATATTAAATACGGCTAAATTATTAGTAACGGGAATATAAATATCAAATGGTAAGCACGAGTTACTGTGATATGAAAATAAATATACGCGATTCTATTTATAACAACGACTCATGAAAATAAATATATGCGTAATAGTTGACCGTTGTAAAGGAATTAAACTATGTACATGAGAATTATTAAGCAAGAATACATAGTTTTTAATCAAGTTATTACGTTACTATATTGCGATAATGTTATTGAGTTGGTAATCACGGATGTGAGATACAACCATTCTTCTATACTTATGATTTATGTGTTAACCTCTTTTTGCTTCTGGATAGAATCCGAAAGAGACCTCAACAGAACTTTGGCTTATGCCTTATCTAGCTGATAGTTTTTAGTAACCTTTTTTATGGTTTAACTTTTTTTGTCATACACACCAACTTTTAGTAACTTTTTTTTAATGTTTTATTGAAAACTTATACACTTAATATTTGTGTTTTTACTATAAACACACTAAGCTATGATAGAAATAGTTGTGAGTTCACAGGTTTTTTACTAAGCTTCTCAAAAAAAACTTAAAGTTTTATCATAAACTTATTGTGTTATGATAATTGAATAAGCCAATAAGCACCTTTAATAAGCATAACCGAACACCCCTGTAGTTCTAATCTGAATTTTTCTTATTTGATGTTATAACTAACTTTGTTGTTATCCTCACTATAATGCAACATGTAAGTGGTTTTTGCAGTTTTATGATCTTATCACACATGCTAAAGTGTAATGCAATTTGTTGTGTGCGTTTTTTAGAGGAGGATTAAGTATCAACACATGATTGTCATGGAACACTATGGGTATCAACCAACGGTCTAAAATATGGGTATCTTTTATACCTTGATGATTTAGGCCAATTGTAAAGAAAGTTGCACTAAAGTGAAAGGTCGGTAAGGATTCGAACAATCCTAAAAGACTTACGAATGCACTCTTTGTCATTTTTTTCATGCATTTATAATTTACTTATACAAGTAATTATAATTTCCTTATATAGTTCGGTCTCAGAGAAAAATTATTTTTATACATTATACATAAACGTAAGATTAAATTTGAGTTATACCCATTACATTTTTTTTGTTTCTCTTTATGTAATAAAGAAGCTATAGTGTAAGCATCTATGCTAATTTGGTAATTTTATGATCAAACATGAGAAGTAAATAGCGCAAACTTATAAAAATACAATTTTCCAAACAAAAAAGTACATTAGTAAACATGGTATGATGGTTATTCATAATCAAGGGAATGAATCAATCTTCAAAGCTATCTAAATATGCTACATATTTTAACGAAAATATAAGTAAAAAAAATACCACAACACATCGTAAATTGATCACATGGGTTTACAAAACTAAATGCCTATATCACTAACATCTCATGCAAGTCAAGTATCATCATGTGATTTTGCTTGAATAATAAAAAATAATTTTTAATCCAAAAGCATTCTCCTAAAATAACAGGTAGATTATAACATATATAAATATGATTTCGTGTTTTTAGTCCACCAAGTAAAACCAATTGAAACATGTTAAGTGATTCATTTCTTAATCGATAATAATACATAATCAAAACGAAATTTTAAAACTCTGTGCGTGCACAGGTATTAATGTATTATAACTAGTATAAATAGATAAACATTACGCGAAACACTTAATCACTTACCTTTCTAATTTTCTTTCGTTAAAAATTCCGTGACCGTACGCACTCGTCGACTTCTTCAGAAACCATGCTTTTGAAAACCTCTAGAAAGAATGTTAGTCATACAGTCATACTTTCTCCAATTTGCTTTATAAATATTCCTTCTACTTTGTTCGAGAAACACCTCTTTATTACGTGACGAATACACTAATAATATAGTAATAAAAACGAACCCTACTACAGTAGTAATAAACAACTACACACCAAAATAAGTTGGCGGCACACAACACCACCTCACTATAAATACAACAATTCATCACATAACATACTTGTCACCATAAGTTAAGAAAAAAAACAAACTCGTTATTGCTTCTTTCGATATTCATAACCTTCAAGTTTTCGAACCCGAAAAATAACAAAAAGAAGTTGAGCAGATCAAATGGCTAGGGCTCGTACGATAGGAATTGGTATGGATTACTCAGTAACAAGCAAATCAGCCTTAAAATGGGCTACTGATAATCTTATCGAAACAGGAGATACGGTTGTTGTAATTCTTGTCTTGTCACCTAAGTCCGACCCCGCTAATAAAAAACTCTTTGCGGACACTGGATCACGTAAGTAACATAATTTTTTTTTACTAGATATGATCGGTACTTTAGTTGCCGGTTATCAACGTTTTTCAATAAATATATATGTGCAGTTCTAAATATATATTTTTAAAACTTTCGATTGTGGTATGTGCAGCTTTGATACCATTGGTTGAGTTTAAAGAAGTTGGTGTTTGCAAGAAATATGGGATCACTCCTGATACCGAACTCTTTAACTTGCTTGACACTCTTAGCATGACTAAAAGGGTAAGTACATACTATATATTTGTCACAAATATTTAAGTAATAAGCTAGTGTTGTATTTTGGATTTTTTTTAATTGTTAATGGGTATTGAATTGGTAAAATGTTGTTGTAAAGGTTAATGTTGTGGCAAAGGTGTATTGGGGAGATCCAAGAGAGAAGTTGTGTGAAGCTGTAAATTATCTCAAACTTGATTCTCTTGTTGTTGGTAGCAGAGGTCTGGGTGCAATCAAAAGGTATGTAAGATTCCGATTAATGTTATAAGGTTAAAATATGATCCGACCAGAAGTTATATGTTTTATTAATCTCTCAAATTGAGAGAAAATATGTGTGTCCTCATTTAATTTTAAGGGAATATATTAGCTACAATTAATTGTAGCTAATTCCCTATAATTTTATGCTATTTTTGGTGGGTCCCTGAGTCTTTTTGTGGGACGCTGATTTATACTGTGGGTCCATGAATCATTTCTTATGTAATTTTAGTGAATAAATTGTAGCCAAGGCTACAATAATTGTAACCAAGATATCCCCAACTTTTAAATAAGCAATATATACCCATTTAAAAAAAAAATGGTTAAATGTACCCAAATTTTTTACAAATTTACTAAAATTAGCTCATTTTTTATTTTTGGTACAAATTGTCACCTTATTTAGACCTACATATGTCTCTCCCAAATTAAGTGCTTAAAATATAGAGTAAATTGGTAAATATTGTCCATGTAGTTTGGCTAAATTGCAAGCTCAGTCTTTGTCTTTTTTAAAAGTGCAGAGAACGTCCCTGAGAAGTATTTTTGATTGCATTTTTCGTCCCTACCCGAATGGAATTGACTAAAGTGTCCTATTTATTTTTCTTTTAACTTGAACCTTTTTAATCGTCCATTTCCCTAAATCCATCAATCATCTTCCTCAATAACAAGCCTAATCGTCACCCATAACAAAAAAATTTATCAATCAAGAACACAAGCGTACTTGAAGTCTTTAAAACATAATTGAAATAAAAATACAAGTATAAATTCATGCCAAATTTCACATCTTAAAAGCGATATAAAAAACAAAAATCATGTAATATACATACACAAATCACCTATGTCACAACACGAATAATAAACGCATTTCGTTTTTCACAATTCTTCAATTTATAAATCTCGTATATAGATATTTTAATTTCAAATTAGAACTTAAATCAACACGCATTTCATTTAAAACCAAATAAAAAACACATCATGTGGTCCTATCAAAATCAACACCATGAAACCATATAACAGCAACGATTTGTTGGTAACTGGTTAACTGTTGGTTTCCAAAATCAAGGTGGGTTTAAAGATATGTTTTTGAAATGGGTGTTAATGAATTTTTTGCATATGTATTGATTATTTGAGGTTCTTCAATCTAATTTTGAGAAAAAAATGTTTGTCTGATTTAGTCTGTAAAATTCGGAATTAGTGATACGTGTGTTTCAAAAGGAAGAAGACACGGGCAGTATGGCTTGTGATTGTGTGTTCATTTTGTTGAGGTAATTGGGGATTTATTAAATTGTGGGTTGTGATGAGATTTGGTGATTTTTGAGTTGAATATGATATGAATTTATGAGGTTGATTGCATTGCGGTTGATTGGTAGCAATTGGTAGGTTAAGTTTGTGAATTCAAAGAAAAAAGTGAAAAATTAATTAATAATCTAAGGAAAATGATAAATAAGAAGGTAAGGACATCTTAGTCACTATACCTAGGCAGGGACGAAAAATGCAATCAAAAGTTTTTTATAGCGACGCTTTTCGCATTTTCAAAATGACATGGGCTGTGCCTACAATTTTAGCAAACCTCAGGGATCGTTTTTGCAATTTACTCTAAAATTGTAAATGTACGACTAAAACTCTTTGAAATATATCTTTTTAAAGATGCAAAATTGCATATATAGTCGTTCGTAATTATTCAACTTCGAATATATGTACAATTACTTTTAAAGGAGGTATAAAGTGGACTACGGTTAATGAAATATGAAATTCTCCATAGAAAATTTACTTGTTGGATTTTTAGTCCCAAATTTTAATTTCAAATATTCTAGATTAGACTAAATCGTGACCTAAGCTGAGTAAATTCAGTTGATGAAATAAAAAAATCACTCGACATTTATGTAACTTTTAGCATTAACTGAATTTAAATTATGCATGTTTTACAGGGTGTTGCTCGGGAGTGTAAGCAGCCACGTGGTGCAAAACGCAACATGTCCAGTAACCGTGGTGAAATAGAAAACAAATTTCGTCATAAGAATCTTAATACAATATGTCAAAACAACGTTACTTAATTATGTTTTTTTGCATGTTTTTTTAACCGTTGGTTCTGCATAAAAGATGGGCGCCCACAATGTTTTTAGTGCTGATGAATGAATAATCAAGAGGTATCTAGTGGTGGGGATCGAACAGTGTACAAATTGTTTGGAATTTTATTTTATTACCGAGTTCTATGTTTGTTTATTTAGATGCTATGTTGAATATGGATTGATTTGTAATAGGGATGGCTTTATATTAATGTTGTTTTGTGGTTATTATGAGTCGTGATCTATCGATTGATTGTCATGAGTTCAATGCTCGATTTTAATATGTGATGTTGGCCTTAAGTTAGAAGAGTTAAGATCAAATGAGAAGAAAAACTAAAATGAGAAGGATGAGAAGAAATCACAACCACACATTTGAGATGCACTTACAAAAATAGATGCATCTCCCCTTAAATTTCTCCCTCTTATTTGAATTGTGTGGTTGGAAACTTTTCTCACTCTTCTCATTTTATTTTTTCTTCTTACTAGATCCATTCCCTAAGTTAGAAAATATAAAGTTTTTGCTGAAAGTGGTTTATGGAATCGCTGATATTTAAAAATAAAAATTGAGATCGAATCGCGATAAGAGGGTTTATTGATTTCTGGTTTTTTCGGATTCAATTTGTTAGTTATCGTTTTTGCGGTTTTGGATTGAGCGGGTTGACTCGGTTTGTCATTTTCACAGATATTTTTAACACCCCTATCAATAAAACTTAGCTTTATATAAATCAAATACATAGTTTGAACGACGAAAGAACATTGCTCAATAAAATATTTATTATCACAATCGTATAATGAAAAACTCTATCATTAGTTAAATAGTTGAAATACGTCACATGTAATTTCGATATCCGTAAATTTATTGTAAAAAAAATAATAAATTAGAATACCTGATTCATCGAAAATTTTTATTTCAAGTTACCCGTTGTCGCAACGCGCGAGTACCCCGCTATATTTTTAAACACGTTTATAAATTTTCAACACTTTGTCAAGTATAAAACCATTTTCTTTTATCTAAAAACAAAATAGCAAATTAAGTATGTTTTTGCAACTAAACACACCTTAAATTAGTTGAAAGTCATTTATAATCACCCATGTTATAAAATAGGGGTGCATTTGGTAAGCTGTCATGAATCACAATAGGTATGAGTTTGATAGTAGTGATGAACCCCTCAGGTATGAAAGATCCGTACTTTGCCTTTTGAAGTATATGGAGTATGGAACATGTGTATCATTTATTCCCATATTTGAAAGATTTAAGGTCCCGTTTGGTATTTGTAATACCCCGTAATTTACCTAGTCATTAACTAACGTTAAACACAAAGTAATTCCATATGAGCGTTTAATAACCACTTTTAAAGGGTTACATTTTTATTTTTTTTTAACAACAACGAACTCATACTCATCAACAAATTGTGCGGTACAACTAACACAAGCCCATATTTATTTCATTTTCTTCATCTATAAATCATACACATGCTCTTATTTTTTTTCCCTTTTGAACCTACCCGACATCGCGTTAGTAATGGCTTAAATTCAATAGTTATCTTTCGGAGTCAATAATGTTATACTAAAACGTTTTTAAAAATGTATATCTCACATTTATATCAAACCGGCATATCACAATTACATTTTAACTCAAACGGTACCCAAAATACACTAACTAAATAANAATTAAGTATGTTTTTGCAACTAAACACACCTTAAATTAGTTGAAAGTCATTTATAATCACCCATGTTATAAAATAGGGGTGCATTTGGTAAGCTGTCATGAATCACAATAGGTATGAGTTTGATAGTAGTGATGAACCCCTCAGGTATGAAAGATCCGTACTTTGCCCTTTGAAGTATATGGAGTATGGAACATGTGTATCATTTATTCCCATATTTGAAAGATTTAAGGTCCCGTTTGGTATTCATGTTTTGGGCTTGGATTAAGGATTATCTTTGAAAACTTATGTTTGGTATAGGCTGGTAATTCAAACACAAGGGTTTGATGCCTCAAAATAGTACAATTTGCAATCCCAGGCAAGTATGTTGGGTTTTGAAAATGGATACTGATACTTGCTTTTTAATAAATGGAATATCAATTCTCAGCCACACATATATAGTTTTAATATTTATTTCATTTTTATAAGTGATGTTAAATTTTCTTAAATGCTTTGCATGGTTAATTTTTAATTATTACGAGGCATTCAGAACCCGTGCTACGTACAGAGTTTGAATCTAATTGTTCATCGTGTAATTCTTATGTGTATTGGAGAGTGTATGCATATTTATAGTTTAGTATGTTGATTGAAATGTTTTTTATTTGTTGTTAAAAATTTAAGAATATTTGTTGTTGTTTTGGTTTTGCTCTTTTTATTTTTTTTAATGGGCTAGTAGTTATTAAATTGTCATGGGCTTTGAATATTAAGGAATCTTATATTTTTAATAACGTCAAATAAAAAAGAGAAAATAAATATCTTATTATACACACAAATAAACTAAAGAAAACTAAACCATATATATACTTGACTACCCACGCCCAAATAAAGAAAAGAAGAAACACATTAAGTGTCATCAATGTTGTAATTGATAGTGTAACTAACTCGAAAACAATCACATAATCCACTTGCATAAACCAATAACGTTTATACGTTTCAAAATACTTCACGTAATAAATATTCTTAAAAACAAAAATAAAAAGGATATTATAGAGGAAGATAGTCAAATTGTAGACTCATTAATAAGTTTGAGTCAATATTCTTAAAATTCTTCTATTCTGGTGGCCCATGTATCCTCCAAGTTGATTACTTATTTGGCTTTGTTTCTCACGTAACATTTTGTGTATCACTTGACATAAACCTAACTTTAAAACATTTATATAGTTTTATCCGCCCCCTCTCACCTAACTTATTTTCTCAATCTCATCTCATCAAGCCGCTACATTATTCACAAATCAATAAAGACAATCATTTTATCTGCTTCCGGAGTATAAATGAGGTACATACACAGGAAAAATACAAAAATGATAAATCAAATACTATTTCTCAACTATTATTCTTTCCTAAAAAATAAATATTGCTATTTTCTATTCGTAGAGACATGTGCTATAGTGATCTAGGTCAAAGCATATGATAGCGAATGATAAAATTGTTAAGAACTGCACTCACTTTGGAATATTTTGATGCGATAGAGTTAGCTTGTAGATTTTGGTAAATAGTATTTGGATGCTGGTCACCAACACCAAATTTTGAATTATGATGGCGTTATATTAATATATTATCACTGGTATTTTACCTAATTTTATATTATACAAGGGTTTTTACTAATCTTTGTATCCCGGTTACTGAAGATTGTAATGTATTCTATCATTTAATATAAGTGATGTTGTTCTTATCTATTGCCCCAAAAATATATATTGTGGTTGACATTCTAGTTTTCTTCTCTATTGAAGGAGGTTACAATATCTGTTGCTCTTGAAGTACTTTCATGCCCTGTACTTTTTTGCGGCTTAGTTTTTCTTTGTTTACTTTTGCGCCAACTTGTGTACTGCTTTTTAGCAAGGTTTTTTTCATAGTTCTATTTATTGATCTTTTTATGTTTCCTTATCTTGTTTGATCCCGTGTATATCAAGCTTTAAGAAATTTTTGGGAGAAATTCCTTTTGGTCATGCGTTTATTAGATATCTCTATTTTTCTTTAATATCGGCAACTGATCAAGTCTCTACTTCTTCTTTTTTTGGTGTTTTACAGTTTATGTAAAGGAGTGTTGTTTTATATATCGTGATGTTTATTTGGCTGTGTTTTGGCAAAAGAAAAAATGATCTTCCAGCTTTTGATTTAAAATAAAACACGTGTCCACTATTTTTCCCAAACTAGTTTCTATATCAGTCTCGTTGAGTCTCGGTTTACACTCCCTTGGCGTGCATTTTGATATGTCGTCAACAATTTATCAAAATCCTGGATCTCCTCCTTCGAATGGTCGGAGTCCTTTCTTAATTCTTCTCTCTCTTTTCTTTCACATTTTAATATTTCATATATCGGTTTTCGCTTTACATTAATATTGGTTTTGATGGTATCGATAATAATTATATTATGCATAGTTATCATATAACAATGGTGTGTCTATCTGTTTTTAGTTCTGTGGTAACTCTCTTAATTTTGTTTATCTGAAATCGCTTCATATATTTGTGTTGGGTGAATAAAAAAATTAGGTTTATGTTAAAGATTTATATTATGTTTGGTGATTGAATATATATAGTTGGTTTCGGTGGTGTGTGTTGCGTATCATTATTTGTTGTGACTCTCCGTTTAGTTTTTTAATTACCACTCTGAAATTGGTTGCTTGATGTTTTATTTTTTTGCTTTTCAGTAAATAAGTTTATCGGGTCATATCGATTTAGGCCATCTTCTATTTTGTTTTACGTTTTTGTTCATTCCGTTGTACATATATTTTTTCATCATCGTTTTATATTAATAGTTAGAAGATGTTGGTTGAGATAGGAATTTTGCTTTTATGAAAGTTTTATATTTTTAAAACCATATATATATCTATCCCAGGATTAATGTGTTGAATCTATATCTATAGAGAGCGACTCCTTTGATGTTTCTCTTATGAATGTACAAGTATATTAATCTATATCCTTGCTTTGGTTTTATACTAACCGGAAGGGGTGTCGAATTTGATGTATAGTATTGTGGTTAACTGTCTGAGGATCTGTTGTGGTTTTTTTTTTTGTTATTCTTTTGTTTTGGTAGTATAAAGTTATCTTCGAATTGCTCTTACCTGTATGCTAGTCGATCATTCAGTTACAATACCATTCTATAATTATCTACAAACAGGGTATATGTAATCTATATGATTCATTATTTTGTTTATTTATGTTTTTTATGACAAGTTATTTGTGGTATTATATTCATTCATAAATACTTTTCTGAATTATATATGCAGTTTCAAATTTATGGACCAACATTGTTACAATATTCGAAATGTCATTTGTTTTCTTGTAATATGTGACATCCAAACAAAAATGATATCTCAAAATTGATTTTCTGAGCCTATGGTTTAGAACGCATGTTATGATTTGCGTGGTCAGGGAGTCATAAACATCTATATGAAAAGTCATCCCTTTCGGAAAGGGCCAATCAAATTTGGGTGTTGAAGTTATTTCTCTCAAGATCAAAATGTTGTTTTTATTTATTAATATATGTTACCTGTAAATCATTTTAGAATGCTTTACTCTTCTTTTTGTATTAATTGTGTTTGTCAGTTGGGTTCTTATTGGAATTATATGTGTTTGTGTACGTGTTTTTTTATATGTTTTCTGTTGAGATCAGGAACCGCATTTTGTTAATTATATTGTCGCGGGTATGTCAGTATATTTTTGTGGTTAGTTTACATCTCTTTCCTTATTTAATTACTTTTGNTTGAAAGTAGGTGCTCCGGTAATGTGTTTGAGGAACATTGATCAAAGAAGTGGGTTGTGCAACGGAACAAGGTTGCAAATTTTGAGAATGGGTGTAACTAATATAGAAGCAAAAATAATATCCGGCGGTATATTGGGTGAAGTTATCGCTATTCCTCGGATGATAGTATCTCCGTCAGACAAGAAAATGCCTTTTCAATTAAAAAGGAAGCAATTCCCAATTTCGGTTTCATTTGCAATGACAATAAATAAAAGTCAAGGACAAACTTTGGCAAAGGTTGGACTTTATCTGGAACGCCCTGTTTTTTCACACGGCCAACTTTATGTGGCCGTTTCACGAGTTAAGAGCAAAAAAGGTCTTAAGGTGGTATGTTGTGACAAAGATGGTAATTACACCAATACTACTACAAATGTTGTTTATCAAGAGGTGCTTCACAGATTATGATTAATGTTTAAATGTAATTTTCACTCTTTTCTCAATACAAAGTTTTTATTGGAATACTTTCATCTTATAATTATTATATAAACAAGTTTAGCCTTTTTTCATAGACATGTCCAAAAAGACCGACTACTAATATGTTTTCTTTAATATTTATAAAAGGTAGCCGCCCAACGGGCGGGCCTGTAGCTAGTTAAATGTATATTTAAACAGCCAAATTACATGAAGAAATTATGGCCCTTATTTAACTTTCCATTTGGGCTAATATCAAAGTTTTCTTTCTAGGCAAGTATTTATTAAGTTTTATCATCAAAAGAAATTGTATCTTAAATAGCCAATTTCGTAATAAGCTTACGCGTTAAAATGCCCTATTTCAGTTAAAATTTAGATCTTTAACAAAAGTAAAACAAATAATAAGTATGATCTAAACCCCCTATTTCAGTTATAATATTTCCGAGTGATCAATTAACTTTCGATTATTTTCTAATAATAAGTATGATCCAAACCCACTATCACAGTGGCCCATTAACTCAAACCCGGTCCAAACACTAAACACTCTAACATTTAGGTTATTAGAAAATTGTAGTCTCTCATTTGACAACCCTAATCACCCACACAACCTACTATCCGCCCCTTATCCCTTTTCAGTCACCACACGAACAACAAAAACCCATGCTTCAATCTCAATCGCATAACAAATGCAAAACATTATCAAATGATGTCATTTACTTCAATCCAAAACTGAAACAATAAACATTTCTAATTTATCATCACAAAAACAATCATACCATAACTTTTGTTCTTCATTCGTTGCTCGTTTGGATTCAAGAAGTCGATCTACACAATTTTTTTTTCTTTGTTGTAGGATACTAACAAACATATAACTCGTATGGATTTATGCTTATGGTTCGAATACAAGAGAAAAGAAAGAAGAAATCTAGAGAGAAGTTAGAGAGAGAAAGATGGGAACCTTGAGAGAAAAAAAAAGAAAATAGATTATGAGAAGGTCCAACCCTCTCCAAGGGTGGAGAGGGCTATTTATACTTACATTTACTTGTTGCCTCTATTAGGCTGTGGATCGAGCTGACAGTGGGTAAAGACCTGACCCGACTCCACAAATTCT
The DNA here is from genome assembly GCA_014162995.1 of Artemisia annua. Lineage (NCBI taxonomy): Eukaryota > Viridiplantae > Streptophyta > Magnoliopsida > Asterales > Asteraceae > Artemisia > Artemisia annua. Next base: position 72,988 of record LBNU01001942.1, on the reverse strand, counting down.
AACTAATACTACAACTACGTATTAACTAATATGATAAATTCTACGAGCTACACAATGCTTAATCGTACTTGGGGTGACCAAATCTTCTATAGGAAAAACGTATTCCTAACAATCTCCCCCTAAGGGAGGTCACCCCAGAAATTAAATCTTGAATTCTTGCATTGAGATCTTTGTAGATGTTTTTGTAGCTCGCAGTTGTTGATTCTTCATTGATCAGAACTTTGTGCTTTCAGCAGTGGGCTCAAGATGACTTGCTTGATGTGTAGGATGATCTTTGATATTGCTTCTTGTTCATCATCCAAATAAGTAGCTTCGAGTCATCTTTGGGTGTAAGTGTCTCTTTGTGATGTTGTGATTGTCTTTGTGTTTTCATGCTCACACTTTTCTGGATCATGATCTTCTGCATCAGAGTTGTGGAAGCATAGTTGAAGCCTATTCCATGATCATGATTTCTTTGAATTTGATGTTGAGGTGTGAGCATGAGGTGATGAATCGACATCTTTTCTGCAATCAGCAACAACCGCCAACTTCTCTGTCTCTGGTGGGAATACGCCTTTCTAACATGCTCATACATCTTAGTTGAGTGAATCTTTATGGTTGAACGGTTCTGACGGCTCCTTTTAGATGTTGGTATGAGCATGTGGAACTAGAGTGATGGTGGTGAAAATGATAAGTTTGGTATGTTGAGCTGCATAAAACTTGGTTAGTAATAAACATACCAGCACTTACAAGTTCGGACTTCGAGATCGTCAACAACATAGTATGAAGACTTTCTCTAATCCTTACCCAGGCCATTCCTAATCGGATGCCCCCGAAAGGGCTTTCATTGACATACCGAAGTACACCAATGATTAGGTGAGTCGCTGGAGATCACCCCACGACTGTAGACCATTTGGAACACCACCGCGAACACTAAGCGTAATCCACAAGAGATTACCGAAGTGACCTGCTGTCAGGGCTGTTTGATGTTGACCCTGGCAGGAGTTTCCACTCAATCACTGGGAAATACATATGTATATTCCATCATAAGGGTTCTTGGCAGATTGCTAAGATCTGCGTAGGACTCAAAATATTACAACTGGTGTCCTTATTGATGAACAACCAGTGTAGAAATATCAAGTGTTCCTATGAAATCTTTTGATGCATCTCGTGGCTCTAGACTCGATAAGTGCAATTTGGTTATCCTATGCGGAGACTAGGGAGGGGTCTCCTGTTTCAATATCAACTAGCTCTAAGAGACAAGTCGATAGNTGCTAAGATCTGCGTAGGACTCAAAATATTACAACTGGTGTCCTTATTGATGAACAACCAGTGTAGAAATATCAAGTGTTCCTATGAAATCTTTTGATGCATCTC
>LBNU01001942.1:53775-71320 GCA_014162995.1 Artemisia annua | reverse complement strand
AGGGATCTATTATCAGTTTTTAGGTGATAACTAGCCCTAATAACTAACTTGAAGTTGTTAACATTCCTTAAAAAGGAAGTTAGACCCGTCAAAGTATACATCTAAAAAGAGTTTCTCGAAAAGGTACTTTCTACTTAGACCAGTCCTCTTCGAGACACGTCTACATCACTGGTAAACTAGTTTGAAATTATTACCCGGCCAGGACTAGTCTTTTCGATTCATGACTTTTCATGTTTCGTCAATTCATGAGTCAAATTCTGAGTCATAATCAATTTGCAGTTTCTACTTTATATTGTAGAAACACGCGAAAGACTCTTAGCCACTTGCTCCCCCTCAATATGTGCACATTGATTGAATCAATTTGAAAGTTTTTAAAACTTTGGCACATACGGGTGAGCTTTCATTCGAGATCATTTATTCACCATTTTTATTCACTTGCTCCCCCTCAATATGTGCTTTGTTTATTATCCAAAATCTTTAAAATTTTAGCACATACGGGAGCGTTCTTTTGAGTCCAAAAACATCTTTTTAAGTCCAAAAACATCACATTTAAATCAGTTTTCATATTTAAATTACATTCTCTCCCCCGATCATAAAATTTCAAATCTTTTGAGATTTTGTGATCCCAATTGATTTAAATATTTTGAGAGAAAACTTTGGAGAAATGTGATAAAAGTTTAAACGTTTACTGATTTTGAGACACTTTTAGAATTTCACTGCTGCTGGTGCACAAAGTTTTTAAAGGTGCAGAAATTTTGAGCAAATACGCTCCCCCTCAATTAATGACCCGTTTTCAGTTTTAACGTTTAGTAGTCATTAAGTTGAGCGGCAAGGCATTTGAGATAATTTAAGTCCGATAGCCACCTTGTAAACCACAAAATCTCTTTTGAAAATTTTTAGAAGAAAGAGATTTTGGGATGAAAGAAGACTTCTCTTCTTTTACTAGAAAGCTTGCACTGAAGCGTACAAGCTTTCGGATTTGCACGGATGTAAAGTAATCCATGCCCGGATGAAATTCATCCGTTGTTAGGAACAATCGTCTTAATAGTGTTAAAGTGGTGACGCGTTTTCCCTCGAATTTTGAAAAACCGGGTTGCTATCTGAAGTAATAGCAAACCATCATATAAGCAAACTATTTTTGGTATTTTCTATTTTTCAGATTTTTATGGTTTTTCTTGGTTTTATATTTTTGTATTTTTCTTTTATGATTTAATAGAATAAGTACAAGGATATGTGAAGTGAATCCATTACTCCTAATTGTTCTCCCGAAGACTTTTGAGTGACTCATGAGTAATACTCTTCATTCCAAGACGTGGGAGAATGAAATGAAACTGTTCCCTTGGAAGTGCTTTAGTGAAGATGTCAGCCAGCTGAAATTCCGTCCTCACAAAGTAAAGTTCCACGATTCCCTTTTCCACTTGTTCTCTTATGAAATGATGTCGAATATCAATGTGCTTTGATCTTGAGTGCTGGACGTTGTTGCAACAAAGAGCAATGGCGCTTTTGTTATCACAGTACATCGGAACTTTATTGTATACGAACCCATAGTCTGATAGTTGAGACCTCATCCAAAGGATTTGAGCACAACAGGATGACATGGCAATGTATTCAGCCTCTGTAGAGGAGATCGATGTACTCATTTGCTTCTTTGATGACCAACTAACAAGCTTATCTCCTAGGAATTGAGCACCGCCCGAAGTACTTTGACGAGTATCTTGACATCCCGCATGATCAGCATCAGAGTAAGCAGTGAGAGCCATTGCAGTGTCTTTAGGATACCAAAGGCCCATGTGAATTGTTCCTTGAAGGTACCTGAAGACTCTTTTGACTGCTTCTAAGTGCTTCTTAGTGGGTTTGGATTGATAACGAGCACACATGCAAACAACAAATAATAGATCTGGTCTGCTAGCTGTGAGATACATCAATGATCCGATCATGCTTCGGTATTTGGTTTGGTCGACTGGTGCCCCTTCATTATCCTCATCCAGTTTTCTCCTTTCAACCATTGGGGTGTCAACAGAGTCACATGATTCAAATCCAAATTTCTTCAGGATTTCACTTGCATACTTGGATTGATTGATGAAGATACCGTGAGGATTTTGATAGATCTGTAGCCCCAAAAAGAAAGACATTTGCCCCATCATGGACATTTGGAATTCTGTACTCATCTCTTGTGCAAACCTATCACATTCTAATGGATCTGCAGAGGCAAAGATAATGTCATCCACATAGATCTGAACGTGGAGACGATGCTTTCCCAACTTTCTAGTGAACAATGTAGGATCGACCACACCCTTGGTGAATTGGTTGGCTAGAAGGAATTTGGACAGAGTATCATACCATGCTCTGGGTGCTTGTTTAAGTCCATAAAGTGCCTTCTTCAAGCGATAGACATGATTTGGGCGTTCAGGATCAACAAACCCCTCTGGTTGGCTTACATATACTACTTCCTTTAAGTGACCATTAAGAAATGCAGTCTTCACGTCCATTTGCTAGACAACCATGTTCTGACTGGCTGAATTGGCAAGGAAGATTCGGATGGCCTCAATTCTGGCAACTGGTGCGAATGATTCCTCAAAATCGATGCCTTCTTCTTGTCTGTACCCTTTGGCCACAAGTCGAGCTTTGTTCTTTAGCACTTCACCATATTCGTCAAGCTTTACTTTGAAGATCCATTTGAGGGTGATAATCATGGCACAGTCGGGAGGGGGCACTAATTCCCAGACATCTATTTTGTCAAATTCATGGATTTCATCTTGCATTGCAGTGAACCAGGATGTTTTAGTCAAAGCATCTTTATAATCCTTTGGTTCGACTTTGGACAGTATGTTGCTAACGAAACACCATAAGGCATCTGTGGCAAGTTGTCTTCGTGTAGATACCGGCCTAGATGGATTGCCAATGATGTTGTCAATTGGGTGATCGTTTGTCCATTTCCTGATATGCTCATGAAGTTGATGACTGGGAACTGATGTAGCTGTGTTGGAATCTTCTGAGGAGGTTGCCAAAGTAGATGGTTCAGGAGCAAATATGTTGACAAAAGGTTCATCAGGTGGTTGAGCAAAGGGATTCACTTCAAATGAGTTATCAGATGCTTCGTCTTGAGGAATTGAAGAAGATTGATCTGTGTGATTGGTATGACTGGATGATGGAGCATTCTGACTAAGAGAGATGGAGATGGAAGGCCCATTTGTAGGTTGAGGTACATCTTTAGCAGCAACATCAGGACCTATGACTTGTTTTTCTGGTTCGATTCTCTGTTGAGGCTCAAAATACTCATCATACATTGGATCAAACAATTTCTTCAAATCCTCACTAGTAGGTGGCATAGAAGGAGTATCGGTGGTGGAGGAATGTACAAGTCCCGAACTAATTGGTCCAGGAGTCCAAAGATTAGATGCGGGTCCTGAACTGGTGTATTCAGGAACCGTTTGCTCGGACAGCTCATCAAACGTGACATGGATAGTTTCCATGATTTGTCGGGTTCTTTTGTTGTAGATTCGATAACCCTTCTTGTTTGGTGCGTAGCCAACAAAAATTCCAATATCAGCTTTTGCCTTGAGCTTTCCCAAATCTTCGCTATCGTTGGTTGGGTAACATAATGCACCAAAAACTCGAAGGAAGGAGAGATCGGGTTTTCGTTCATGCACCAGCTTATAAGGGGTTTTGTAGTGAAGAGGATGAATCAGTGATCGGTTCTGGGTGTAACAAGCAGTGGCAATTGCCTCTCCCCAGAGGAACATTGGAGCTTTGGAGAAGATCAACATAGTTCGTGCTGCCTCTACAAGTGTACGATTTCGTCTTTCAACGACTCCTTTCTGCTGAGGTGTTCGAGGTATACTCCTTTGATGACTAATTCCCAGATCTTCATAAAACTGAGTAAGTTGCTGATTGACAAACTCAGTTCCATTATCTGTGCGTACGAATCTGACAGTTTTATTAAGTCCAACTTGCAGCTGCTTGATTAGTTTGATGATGATTTCAGGTGTTTCGTCCTTGGATCTGAGGAATTTGACCCAAGTGAAACGAGAGTAGTCATCAACGATCACTAACACATATCTCTTCCCAAATATGTTTTGCACTCTCATGGGACCACAAAGGTCCATGTGAAGGGTATGAAGAACTTCCATAATGGTGTTGATAGTTTTGGGTTTGTGAGTATGCTTCTTGCTTTTGCCAAGCTGACAAGCGGAACAGAGATGATCTTTTTCATACTTCAGCCTGGGCATGCCTCGAACAAGATCTTTACGAGTGAGTTCATTAATAGTAACGAAGTTCAAATGGTTCAAACGACGATGCCATAACCATGACTTGTTCTTGGAAGCCTTTGATAGTAAACAGATTGGAGATGACCGCATCATATCTTCAATGGATATAGTTTAGAAATTTGAGCCACGTCTGCCTTTCAGGAGATCCACACCATCTAATCTTCTAACATAACAAGTGTGTTTTCTGAAGGCAACTTCAAGATCTGAGTCACAAAATTGACCTACGGAGAACAGATTGTGCCCAAGACCTTCTACATAATATACTCGAGAGATTACGCTGTCACCAACCACATAATCTCCATAACCCATTATTGCACCAAAATGATCATTCCCGAATCTAACAGTCCCGATAAACTTCTTCACTAAATTTCTGAGCCGCGAGCGATCCCCGGTCATATGTTTTGAGCAGCCTGAGTCCAAATACCACAGGGTGATTTGTACGACCTGCATTTGAAACCAGACAAATATGGATATCTGAAAACTTGGATCCCCAACCATAAGTGGGATCCGATTGGTTAGCACAGACATTGTTTATTGCGACAGAAGAGGAAGAATTACTAGCATCCTTAGTCATATTATGACATGCGGGGGGACTAGACTTATGGTTAGTGCATTGGGTTCCTATAGGAAAAGTTCTACCAGTCTTCTTCCAAATCCTAATGTTACAGAACTTAGGATTAGGCCGCTTAGTAAAGGGGCGTTGATTTCCTATTGATACTATTCTTCCAGTGGGTCTCCAATGATAGCCAACAGTAGAAAACTTCCTTCCTGTTGCTTTCCAAACATGTTTTTCACGATTATAATATACAGCATGACAAACAGGGGATACTAAAGAAGCATTCAAACATGTCTTAACACACACATCATGATTACCAGAATTTAAAGAGTTATTACAGATCTCACAAATGGTCATAGAATTCGAATTAATTATAGTACGCCTAGAGCTAATACTAGAATCAACACGATTCACAACATTCAGATCAGTCTTATTGTTCTTAATGTGGTCTTCTACTTTCTTTCCTTGAGCACTTTTAGCTGGCGAAGTCCTATCATTCCTTGTATTGCAACTAGGCTTTGACCCGCTAGCATTAGTGACAACTTTTACTCCTGTAGAATTAATGATGGGAATATTAGAACGAGAAACGGCTGTTAGATTTCTGGTGTATGATGTGTTATGTTCTGATGATGTTATGGGCACTTTAAAGGTAACATGCTTGTTCTTATCCTTAGAAGATACATCAAACTTAATACGCATGCAAACAGCTTTAGGACATGTACCAATGGCATAATCTAAGAGTTCATATGATCTGTTGGTGAGATAATACACATCACGGATGCCAATGTCCGCAGGTCTCACCATTCTAACCTCTAAAATGGTCTCGCAAAGGATATCTAGGCAATCCTTAAGATACCTAAGGTACTCACTATGAACAAATGCATTATTCTTAAGGGGAAGAGGAATATTAATGACATCAACATCAGCTCTGTTCGATTTAGTGATCTTGGTGAGACTGCAATTACACGCAGTGACAAGCATTTTCCCTTTCACCTGAGTCTTTATATTCTCAATTTCATTTAACAAAGAAGTTATTTTCTCATTCGTTTCAACACGTGTGATCTTAATCGACTCATGTAACTCTTTGTAATGTTGTTTGATCTTAGAGTTTTCAGCTTGAAAACAATCATTTTCATATTTCAAGTTGTTAATGACGTTTTGAAGTTGAAGATTTTGAGAATCTAAACACGGAGGTTTCTGGGTATCAATCACATCACATTTATTATCAATCACATCACATTTATTCGTCTTTAATTGTGCAATTTGAAGCTTCAGTTTCCGAATCGTGTTAGTGTGAGCTTGAATTCTTTCATCCCGTTTGGCTAATTCAAAATATGCATCAAATTCAGGAGCATCCGAAGATGTCTTGGCATTTGAGTTTCTAATTCTTTCTTCTAGATGTTGGTATCTTAATTGCAAGTTAAGATTATCAACCTCTAGTTTTGAAAATTGCTTGACCATGTTATCATGATCATCTTTTTGAATTTTTTCGCGCAGTTTTAAATTCTCCCCCTCAAGCTCAACAACACGATTCTGGAAAACTTTTAATGTAACAGACATTTCATGAAATTGGGAAGCAGTTAAAGAAGAATCAGTAGCAGTATAAAACACATCTTGAGCAATGCACATAGCAATCAAATTATCATTCATGATGAGAGCATTCTTCCTCGCAATTTCACTATGTTGAAGATCTATTACAGTTTGTTTTCCTTCAAGTTCCTGATTTTTAAACACCTCTTTCATTTCATTAATCTCTGATTTAAGAGACGTTTCCATGCATTCAAAATGTTCTTTGATTTGTTTAAAAAACGGAATGACTTCTGTGAGATAGCATTCTTTTGTAACTTCAAAACCCCTTTCCCCCTCAGTAATTCCCGTTGGAGTGATTCTCTTTTTACATGTTTTGTCAAAATCCGCAAACATTTGATACAGAACATACATGCTAATAAGAGTTTTACATTGAGTGGGAAGAGCTATCTGAACTAGGTTCATAGGTGTATTGGGAGGATACACCGTTGGGGTAGCAAACTTAAGGGGAGTGGTAACCATAAGTTGTTCAGCTTTCATTTTTTCAACGTCTAAGGCCCAAAAAATCTGTTCAGGGGTTAACCTAGTTTGGGGCACGAAGACAGTCAATCGGTTCTGTTCATAGTAGTTATGGGGCTTAATATTAACATGCTTTTCAATGCTCGTGGGATCCTTCATCTTATCCTCAAGTCTTTTCCTATTTTCAGTTTCAATTTCATCAATCTCTTCTGTATATAAGGCAGGTTGAGAGGCTGTAACGCTCCTAAGAAAATTAGTTTTAGGCACTCTTGTATCCTTATCACTATGTTTATCACGAAGCTTAATGTGCTTTTGTATCATTTGAGCAGTTTGAATGGTTTGGCCTTGTGTGTACAATTTGTTTTCAAGCTTGTTCTTTAAGGCCTTTGTTAGGACCTAAGTTTATCAACGTTTAGTCAAGTCTCGGTTATTTCAGTCATTGTAATAGGTTGCTAAATTTACTTAAGTTATTTATGTTTAAGTGTAAGTCCATTACATGTCCAATGGGCCACAAGCCCATACGATTTAGATAAGGGAGGAGTAGGGAGTGTTGCCCTAGCTCTTCACCTATAAATAGGACCACATGTATCCTCTTACACTTGTTGGTTATTTCAATATCATAAGGAAACTCTTGCACTTTTATTCTTCTTATTTGATCTAATCAACCAAACTCTATTTCTCATCTTATTTCTACCAAATCTATACTTGTGTTTACAATATGGTGACCTAACAAGTGGTATCAATCGCTAGAAGAAGGTGTATTGTTTGTTTTGTAGCTAACGAACTAATATACCATTTTTTATTCGTTATTTTTGTTCAAAGCTTGCTACTTTCGTGTTTGTTTCGTGTTTATATCACATATTTTTCATCAAAGTTGTGTCACAAACTCAAACAAACAACAAAGTCTCAACCTTTTAGCAAAAGTTCAAACGATTCTTAACTTGTACTATTTTTCGAAATTTTTCAAAAGTTTGAAAAGTGGTTCAAGTTTGCAACTTTCTTCAAGATTTCATCATTTTAAGGTTAGTTGTACAAGAATCTTGGAATAAAAACGTGTTTTTGGATTGCTTTTTACAAAAACAAAAATCTGCCAACTTTTGCAAATTTTCGAGAAATTTAGACCCTAAACTTTCGAGATCCTTGTTACGTGCTCCTAAGGTGTTTCCGTTGCTTACTCAGTGCTTTTATCTCTTGTATAAGAAAGAAACCACTTCGACTCGTTGGATATTATCGAGCTTGTATAATCTCGATAATTGTTGTAATTTTTTTGAAAATTTTGAAAATTTTCGAGATCTTTTCTGAAGTTTCGAAATCTTTTGATTTTCGAGATCTTTGGAATACTTTCGAAATCTTTTCACAAGTTTTCGAGATCTTGGCTAAAATCACAAAACTCAAAGTTTTCAAAAACTTCTTAATTTTTCTCAATAACTTGGAATTTTCGAGAACTTTGGTATATTATCGAGAACTTTGGACTATTGACTGATTTTCGAGATATTCAACATATTAAGCTTTGAGAACATACTTGGGATAGTTTTCGAGAATTGGCATAACACTTATACCTTCTACAAGATCCATTTACACACAAGTCATTCATCATGTCTCAACTACGGTACTCAAACTCTCCTTATACTCCACGTCACAGCACTGACCCTCATCATGTCATACTCTATGGCAATGAATCAAATCCTCCTATGTTGATTAACGGGAACTACACTACTTGGAAACGATGATTCTTACAATGGGTTGCTGATCGTCCACAAGCTGATCTCATACTAAAATCAATTCTTCAAGGACCATATCAAATGAAATTCATTACTGACTCAACAGGCTTCATTGAACTACAAACCAAAGATACCTTGACTGGCCATGACCTAGATCAACATGTTGCTGATTACCAAGCAAGTTGGTACATCACTCTAGGTCTTCCAAATTCCATCTACTCTACATTGGATTTTGATGCCAGTGCTCATGCAATGTGGAAACATCTTGAAGTCATGCATCAGTCACATCATGACCTACGAATGAATCAGCTACTCCAGTCATGTTTGCAAAGAAAGTTCATGAAAACCATTCTCCCTGCTTCGCCGGTCACACTTCATAGCTATCTGGAATCTCGTCTGTCAAAACTTGTGGATCTCAGAGATGATACTACAACTGCAACAACAACATCTGGTACATTTCGTGGAAGCTTATTTTATCTGCAAGCATATCTATCGGCTCTTCAGCATGAAGCAGAAAGCTCTACAACTGCATTTGATCAATCTTCATATTCTGTTTTTAACATGCATGACTCCGATGAGACTGATGATATGATTCTGATGGCAGACACAATTAAACACCAGGTAAGTGATTTCGGTCCAATCTATGACACTGATGATCTGTATCAGGCATATGATTCTAATCCATGCCTAATACATGACTTTGGTTCTCCTTCTGCTTCTGTCTCAGACGAGGAACAAGCTGTTCAAATTGATTCTATGTTATCTACACAAGCAGTTGATCAAATGTCCACAGTGGTTATATTTGATGATTTTAATCCAATAAACCCAGTTGATTCATTTGATAAATCAACTACACAAACTGATTATGATAACAATGATCAAATTGAACAACATGAACCTTTGTCTGACACAGAATCTGAATTGAGACTCTTACTAATGACCAGCCAAAATCAGAATATCAAGTGTCAAGCTTTGAATGCAAAATTGAAAGAAAAGAATGTGGCTTTAACTCGGGCTCTTGAACATTGTAAATCTCAACTCCATTATTTCAAAACAAAAGCAGATCATGAAACATGCTTAGATTCTATCCTTCAACAGAACAATGATATTCAAACGAAACTAAGCAAGTTAACTGATTCTACTTTATTTCATCACTATCAATCATTTTCGAAAGAACTTCAATCCATAGAAAATGCTATTGAAAAGAATTCTGAAATAACTGTGGCAAATTTTCATTCACCCGTTGCAAGAGAAAGACGGGAAATGTTTCAAACCCAATTTACTCCAAGTGTTCAACGTATGCATTTCTTTGCTAAGCAGTGGGAAAATAAACTTAACAGGGAAGTCCAAACCATTCTTAATGTTTTTCAAGAATCTGAAAAAGCGTTCTTTAAGCAAAAATGTCGAAATCAATTTTTACAAAAAGAATCTGATCGACTCTTAGAACATGTTCTTAGTGCTGATATTATATCTGTGGTTATGAATTCTCTTTATGAATCTGGTACTTCTATGCTTGTTGATGATCATTGTGATGATGTTGAGTTGTTATCTAAACAAATTGAGACATTAAAAGATGAAAACGTTAATCTCCGAAAACACAATGATGATGTGCAAAACAAACTTTCAAATGAGATTTTCAAACTCAATAAAAAGCTTCAATGGTGTCAAAAACAGAGTCTTGATTTCGAACTGGAATTGCAAAGTCTTAAAACTTCCACAACTTTTCAAAAAGAAAATGAGGATTTAAAAAGTCAAATCTCAAAATATGAAAAGGAAATTGCAGAATTGCAAGAAGTTACAGACTATTGGCAAACGAGTCGTGATGAATATTTTTATTCTAACAGAAAACTCGACAGCGATATTCAAGATAGAATGCACATTATCATTGAGTTGAAAGAGAAAATTCGTGAACTTGAAAAAGGAAAATCTGTCAACACTAAAGTAATTGCACCAGGATGTACTCATTAGACATAACAAATGTAGCACAACACACTAAGAAGTCTAACTTGGATCCTTCCACTTCTATAGGAATAGTTGCCACTCCTAGCGTTAGCAGAAACAAGCGTAAACGTATGAAATGGACGAATAGGATTTTGCAACGTAGAAGAGAGACACTAAAAACCTCTGAAGTAGAAGAACACCCTAGGACATTGAATAATACTCATCTTGCACTAGATTTGGATTCTGATTTGGCAAATTGTAATCCTAATCTTTGTGTAACGAATGATGAATATTTGAATGTTTTGAAAGTTGATGCTTCATGTGTATTTTGTCGTAATAGTATGTTATCTGGTGATCATTCTAAATGTGTTGCAAATTCTCTTTTATCTCGTTTTAAGAAACGTATATCAGGCAGAAAATCTAGGCCCACTAATGCTTCTAAATCTGTGCTAGGACTTATGCCTTGTATAGTTTCTAAGAATGATGTAGTCAACCCAGTAGTTGCGAATAAGACCTCTAGGAATATGCCATCAATCACTGAATTTGATATAAAGAAGGAAAAATCTAGTTGGAATTGGCAACGTTGTTACAAAGGACACATAACTTTAAATGGATTCCTAAAATTGTCAACATGTGTGCTTCTAACCCAATGGAACCCACAACTTCATTGGGTTCCACCCTTACCATTGTATCATCGTCGTCTCTTTCATGTGATGCAGGTGGTGCAAATTGCTCTTTGGATTGTTGATAGCGGATGCTCCCGACACATGTCAGGCAATCTCAAACTGTTAAGAAACTTTGTCTCAAAGTTTATAGGAACTGTCAGATTCGGGAATGATCATTTCGCTGCAATTATGGGGTATGGGGACTACATCAGTGGGAATATCGAAATTAGTAATGTCTATTATGTCGAAGGCCTCGGTCATAATCTCTTCTCAGTCGGTCAATTTTGTGATGGTGATCTGGAAGTTGCATTTAGGGAGAAAACATGCTTTGTTCGTGATTTACAAGGAAATGATCTTATGTCCGACACACGTGGAAACAGTCTTTATACAATTTCAATGTCAGACATGACCGCTTCCTCTCCCATATGTTTACTTTCAAAGGCAGAATCGACAAAATCCTGGTTATGGCACCAACGCATGTCTCATCTCAACTTCAGAACTATGACGGATCTTGCTCGCCATAAACTAGTAGACGGTCTTCCAAGGTTCTGATATGCAAAAGATCACTTATGTCCCGCTTGTGAACAAGGAAAGAGCAAACGTGCACACCTCAAATCTAAACCAGAACCGAGCACTGCTCATGTTCTTCAACTTCTTCATATGGATTTATGTGGACCAATGCGAGTACAAACGATTAATGGGAAACAATACATTCTTGTGATTGTTGATGACTTCTCCAAATGGACTTAGGTTTACTTTCTTCGAAGCAAAGATCAAGCTCCATCAATGATTATCACCTTTCTCACGAAAATTCAAGTTTAACTCCGCAACACTGTCAGAATCGTTAGAACGGACAATGGAACTGAATTCAAGAATCAAACTCTTCAAGATTATTTTGAGAAAGTGGGAATTGAACATCAAACCTCGATTGCACGGACTCCCGAACAGAATGGAGTGGTCAAAAAAGACGCAACAGAACGTTAGTGGAAGCCGCACGAACGATGCTCATTAATGCTCAACTACCAGATTTTCTTTGGGCAGAAGCCGTCTCAACCGCATGTTACACCCAAAATCGTTGTATGATCAATAAACGTCACAAAGTCACACCATATGAGATTGTTCACAAAAGAAAGCCTAACATACAACACTTTCATGTATTTGGTTCACTATGTTATCCAAATAATGATCGTGATGATCTTGGAAAGCTCAAAGCAAAGGCTGACGTCGGTATCTTCATTGGATATTGTGAAAACTCCAAAGGTTTTAGAATCTACAACCGTCGTACTAGAGAGATTCAGGACACTATTCATGCTAATTTTGATGAGCTCACAGAAATGGCTTCTGAGCAAAACAGCTTAGGACCCGTAACCAACCGTCTAAACCCTACAGATTCTTCAGCTGAACCATTGTCACTAACTCGTCAAGAATTGGCAACGTTGTTCTCTCCTTTGTTCGATGATTCTTTTGAGACACGTGCACCCGATGTATCCACTAGTTCCGCTGCTCAACCTGATAATATTCAAGTACCTGATACAACGGTTACAACAACAACAACTGTAACACCAGATGCACCCCCAACTGCATCACCTACGATAGAGGAACAAACCGCTTCCAATACCGACAACCCAACTGAAGATCTGAATTTACAACAAGTACCCGAACCTGCAAATTATGATCCAAATGCGTTCTTNGATGTATCCACTAGTTCCGCTGCTCAACCTGATAATATTCAAGTACCTGATACAACGGTTACAACAACAACAACTGTAACACCAGATGCACCCCCAACTGCATCACCTACGATAGAGGAACAAACCGCTTCCAATACCGACAACCCAACTGAAGATCTGAATTTACAACAAGTACCCGAACCTGCAAATTATGATCCAAATGCGTTCTTCAATCCGTTTGTACCAACTCCGAACGTTTCAGATATTGCTGAGTCGTCAACACGCAACTTGGAACCAACTAATATGCAGCAGTTCCATAACCCTCACCCTTCAACACATCATTGGACTCGTGACCATCCAATCGTCAACATTATTGGTCATCCAACAGCTCCAGTTATGACAAGACAGAAACTTCACTCCGATGCTGAACATTGTGTCTATGCTCTAACCGTTTGTCATGAAGAACCCTGAAACATCAAGCATGCTCTTACTCTTGAAAATTGGATTGAATCAATGCAAGAGGAACTCAACCAATTTAAACGTCTTGAAGTTTGGGAAATAGTTGAACGACCAGATGGAGTTTATGTCATTGGGCTAAAATGGATTTGGAAAAACAAGTTGGACGCAGAAGGCAATGTTATTCGTAACAAATCACGCTTGGTAGCTAAAGGATATACTCAGGAGGAAGGAATTGACTTTGAGGAATCTTTTGCACCAGTGGCTAGACTTAAAGCTGTTCGAATATTTTTAGCATACGCTGCTCACAAGAATATGGTTGTTTATCAAATGGATGTGAAAACGACATTTCTGAACGGTCAACTGCGTGAGGAGGTATATGTTAGTCAGCCAGAGGGATTTGTTGACCCAGAGCACCCGAATCATGTCTACAGATTTAAGAAGGCTCTTTATGGTCTCAAACAAGCCCCCAGGGCGTGGTATGATAAACTTACTNATCAATGCAAGAGGAACTCAACCAATTTAAACGTCTTGAAGTTTGGGAAATAGTTGAGCGACCAGATGGAGTTTATGTCATTGGGCTAAAATGGATTTGGAAAAACAAGTTGGACGCAGAAGGCAATGTTATTCGTAACAAATCACGCTTGGTAGCTAAAGGATATACTCAGGAGGAAGGAATTGACTTTGAGGAATCTTTTGCACCAGTGGCTAGACTTAAAGCTGTTCGAATATTTTTAGCATACGCTGCTCACAAGAATATGGTTGTTTATCATATGGATGTGAAAACGACATTTCTGAACGGTCAACTGCGTGAGGAGGTATATGTTAGTCAGCCAGAGGGATTTGTTGACCCAGAGCACCCGAATCATGTCTACAGACTTAAGAAGGCTCTTTATGGTCTCAAACAAGCCCCCAGGGCGTGGTATGATAAACTTACTGCTTTCTTGCTTGCTAACTCTTTTACTAAAGGTTTGCTAGATCCAACTTTGTTTATTCAAAAACACGGGGAAGATGTTTTAATTGTGCAAATATACGTCGATGACATTATTTTTGGTTCTACAAACAAAAAGTACTCAAACGCTTTTGCCAAATTAATGAAACAAAATTTTGAAATGTCAATGATGCGTGGTTTTGTGACCTTACAACAGGTTTTACCTCTCGAGGGATCTCAAGAGGCTTACAACCCCGCCAGGCAGTGTACCTGACCGTAGTAGTATAGGATATTAGTAAGTACGGGGGATTGATTGTTCTCTCACAGGGAATAGTGCTCGTTAGGATAGAAAAAACTACTCTAATAGGCCTAAGGGTGGAAGGAAGATTCTTTTTGTATTTTTATATTTTATGAAAGCAGGTAAAATCTCGGTTTATAGGGAGTGGGCGGAATTAGTTGCTAGTCAACTAACCCAAGATTACTACTATTGCAAAAGAAAAATAAATTATCTAAACTATTTGGTTGTGAAAACAATATGGAGAAAATTGTGTTTACTTAGATTTCATTACTCCCTAACTATCTTTTACCGGTTAATTGATATGTATGTTACTTGTGTGGATGAAGGGTGTATTCCTAATAACTCATGGAGTGGCATACATATCTCTCCAATTCTATGAGCTCTTATCTCGCCCTATGCCATGCACGGCACAACCATAGGGGTTGTAAACAGTGGCTCATGCGTTAAATACTACCTTAATAGCCTAGTATGCCTTGGCTACATGTTTCCCAAGACGTTCAAGCACGTTACCATAAAGGAGGTTGGCCAGTTTTCTTGAGCCTAACATTGATGGAACAATCATCCCAACAAACAACAACACACACCAATTAACCAATAATTAATAGTTAGGTTTCATTAGATCTAAGCAAACACTAGAGAATTTAGCTACACATGTTAATTGAAAGACAAGCAAGATAGATAGTTAACCAACACATAGACATGATGATTAAATTAAAGTGAAGACTTATCTTTAGTTAAGCATGAGGGTTCCAAGGGTTGGAAACCCTAAAAGTTACAGAAAATTCGTCTAGGGTTTGGTGCCAAAAGTTCTCCACAAAGTTCCACACTTAATGAATGAAAATTAGAAAACTATATATAGATTTTACATTCTGACGGTGTCAGGTTATAAGGTCTGACGCCGTCAGCTCGCCGCCATTAGGTTTCTCGGATGGCCTAGATCCACTTCTGACGTCGTCACCTTATAATCCTTTCTGGGCCGTCACTCTTTAGCTTTACTCCTGACGGCCTACACTTTCTAACACCTGACGGCGTCAGGTGTTAATTCCAAAATTTCTTCTGGCCCGTCATTTGATAATTGGTTTCCACTCCTTTGTCAAAGCTTGCTGACGGCGTCACCATGTGACTCTGACGCCGTCAGGTTGTAAATTCACCATCTTTTGAGACTTTGTCGTTTTCTTCACTTTTATGCTCCAAAAACGTCCAAATATGCATGTTTTCCAGAATTCCTCTCAAAAGTACGTAAAATGACAAAAGGAATGATTTAGGGCAATATTTGATCACATTTATACGAATTAGGGCTTAAATGACCCCCTAAAAGCGTAACACTTTTCGTCTCATCAAATACCCTTACACTTGAGATTTGCTTGTCCTCAAGCAAATGAGCTTTTTTTCCAATCAAAATATGCGTTAGGGGTCATTTAACACAAATATAAAAGTAATTACAACAAATAGTTGTTCGACCCTAATCATAACAAGCACGGAAATCATACACTAGCACCTCACAAATAGTGTTTGGATTCTCTCATCTCTCAAATGTCATAAAGTTTATATCTCATAAATGGAAACGGAAAATAACACTCACTACCTGTCATAGAAAATAGATTACCATAGGCTTGGGAAAGGATCAATTACTCCTCCACTTATCTTATCGACTAATGGTATCTTTGGCATACTTAATAAACGGCCTTAGAATTATTGTTAGGATTACCCTTACCTTTGAAACATTGAGGACAATGTTTATCTTTAGTCTGGGGGGGGTGAATCTTCGATTTGATTGACCTAGTCACTTTCACCATTGTCGTTTACTTACGCAACCCCGTTTTCCTCAAAAAACCACAAAAATTGAAAAATTTTGAAAAATTCCAAAGAAAAAATGAGAAAAAATTAAAAAAAATTATGCAAAAATAGAATAAAAGTTTTGACACCGTGTTTGATTTTCCTACTAGGTAAGAGTGAGAATAAAAATTTTGACTTGATCCGGGTGTGTTGAGCCCTAGCTTGTTCCCTTAACCAATGATGATCACAAAAGCTTTTGCTAGTTTTGTACACAAGGAGCTACTCTTTTGTCGGCTCCCGTACTTTACTTTATATATGCATGGCTTAAAATTATCGGCTAAGTATCCGCGGATCTCATTATTTGAGATTTTAAATTTGCGGAGAACGTGAAATGATAGAGTTTCTTTAGAAGTTAGATGCTAAGCATAGAGTAGTTGGTTCTCTTTCAAGCCCATC
Source organism: Artemisia annua (assembly GCA_014162995.1). Lineage (NCBI taxonomy): Eukaryota > Viridiplantae > Streptophyta > Magnoliopsida > Asterales > Asteraceae > Artemisia > Artemisia annua. The sequence continues at coordinate 54,536 of LBNU01001942.1, read as the reverse complement.
GAAGGTACTCATGTCTTTTTGTTCCCACAAAATTGCTTCACCCCATATATGTGCAAAATAATTAAAGATGTTAGGTTTAGCCGATGAGTAGTTCTTTATCTTCTCGAGAGAATCTTTGCTTGGGAAATTGGGTACACATCATGGATACACCCCGTTATATCGAGTTGTATTGTATTGTATATCGTTGAATAAGCGTAGTACGTGAAATGTACTCGTCAACTTATGTCTATGTATTCCAAAGTCTTTGTATGTATCCAATATCCTTGATGTGGACCACATTTCTCTTGCAGACCTTCTTAAGAGAAGATCGATAACTACTTAGCGTTTGAATTTGGTATCTTTATCGGACTAAAAACTATGAAACGAGGTGCTTATGAAGAAATTCATTTCTCTCACAAAAATAAAATAATGAGATACAAAAAATAGGAAAATGGGAGCAGGAGGTACACGAGTAACTTCCATGAGTAGCGTTGGCATCTAACTTGTAATTAAACAATGATCCGTTTTTACGCTTAGTTTGGGGACTTGTGAAAAATCAGGGATGATGAATTTTATCCAATCGGTCACTTTTCTATGAATCGTGTTCTTACTCTATGACCCTTAATCGTTATTGAAAGATAATGAAAGTCAAGCACACCATCATAAGCTAAAGTAGTATAATATATGATGTACATAGTAAAAAAATGGAAAACCGGGGCGTTTTAGGGAATAAATGATTTTGTATCTCCTTTGAACGTTTTGCTACTTTTCAAAGTTAGTAA
>LBNU01001942.1:31817-51630 GCA_014162995.1 Artemisia annua | reverse complement strand
ATCCCATGATTGTTCCGCACTTAGATCACGTAGCTTGCCACCGGCCGCTTGGTCAATGGTTTGCCTCGTGTGGAGATTGATGTGGTCATAGAAGATTTAGACTTGGAGCCAAAGGTCTATGCCATGATGAGGGACTTAGTAGTAAGTCCTTGAATCGAGTCCATGCCTCGTAGAGGGTTTCGCCTTGGCGTTGTTGGAATGACAAGATATCATTCCTTAGCTTGGTAGTTCTCCTCGGCAGCGGCGCCAAAAACTTGATGCGTGGTTTTGTGACCTTACAACAGGTTTTACCTCTCGAGGGATCTCAATAGGCTTACAACCCCACCAGGCAGTGTACCTGACCGATGTAGTATAGGATAGTGGTAAGTACGGGGTATTGATCGTTCTCTCACAAGGAATAGTGTTCGTTAGGATAGAAAAACTACTCTAATAGATCTAAGGGTGAAGGAAGATTCTTTTTGTATTTTCATATTTTTATGAAAGCAAGTTAAAATCTCGGTTTTGAAGGAGTGGGGGGAATTAGTTGCTAGTCAACTAACCCAAAATTACTACTATTGCAAATAAAATAAAATATCTAAACTATTGTGGTTGTGAAAACAATATGGAGAAAAGTGTGTTTACTTAGACTTCATTACTCCCTAACTATCTTTTACCGNGGAATAGTGTTCGTTAGGATAGAAAAACTAATCTAATAGGCCTAAAGGTGGAAGGAAGATTCTTTTGTATTTTTATGTTTTTATGAAAGCAGGTAAAATCTCGGTTTTGAAGGAGTGGGCGAAATTAGTTGCTAGTCAACTAACCCAAAATTACTACTATTGCAAAAGAAAATAAATTATCTAAACTATTTGGTTGTGAAAACAATATGGAGAAAATTGTGTTTACTTAGATTTCATTACTCCCTAACTATCTTTTACCTGTTAATTGATATGTATGTTACTTGTGTGGATGAAGGGTGTATTCCTAATAACTCATGGAGTGGCATACATATCTCTCCAATTCTATGAGCTCTTATCTCCTCCTATGCCATGCACGGCACAACCATAGGGATTGTAAACAGTAGCTCATGCGTTAAATACTACCTTAATAGCCTAGTATGCCTTGGCTACATGTTTCCCAAGACGTTCAAGCACGTTACCATAAAGGAGGTTGGCCAGTTTTATTGAGCCTAACATTGATGGAACAATCATCCCAACAAACAACAACACATCAATTAACCAATAATTAATAGTTAGGTTTCATTAGATCTAAGCAAACACAAGAGAATTTAGCTACACATGTTAATTAAAAGACAAGCAAAAGAGATAATCAACCAACACATAGACATATTGATTGAATTAAAGTGAAGACTTATCTTTAATTAAGCATGAGGGTTCCAAGGGTTGGAAACCCTAAAAAGTACAGAAAATTCGTCTAGGGTTTGGTGCCAAAAGTTCTCCACAAAGTTCCACACTTAATGAATGAAAAATAGAAAACTATATATAGATTTTACATTCTGACGGCGTCAGGTTATAGAGGCTGACGCCGTCAGTTCGCCGCCTTTAGGTTTCTCGGATGGCCTAGATCCTCTTCTGACGTCGTCACTCTCTATTTCCTTCTGGGCCGTCACTCTTTAAATTATAACCTGATGGCCTACTCCATATAACACCTGACGGCGTCAGGTGTAAAAGTTCCAAATCTTTCTGGCCCGTCATTTGAAAATTGGTTTTCACTCTTTTGTCAATGTTTGCTGATGGCATCACCTTTTGACTCTGACGCCGTCAGGTAGTAATTCCTGCTTCTTTTGAGACTTTGTCGTTTTCTTCACTTTTATGCTCCAAAAACGTCCAAATATGCATGTTTTCCAGAATTCCTCTCAAAATACCTAAAATGACAAAAGGAACGCTTTAGGGCAATATTTGATCACATTTATACGAATTAGGGCTTAAATGACCCCCTGAAAGCGTAACACTTTTCGTCTCATCACAAACCCCAACTAGATCCCCAATGATCTAGGCTTGGTCACCAAGACACAAGACTTCCCTTACAAACAATTGAATGAATGGATGTTTGTTTGTTTGATCAAGCCCTAACCTAACCTAGAGACTCGATTCTAATAGAAAGGGTAAAGATAAGAAGATCCTCGATACAATCACAAGAGGGGATTAGGTTCTTGTGATTCTTCCCTTGCAAAGAGATGTGCTCTTTCAAAGATGTTAGTGTGAAAGATTAAGAACACAAGATAGAATTAGAGGATTAGAGAGAAAGAATATAGAAAGAAAGACTAATGGCAAGGGGTGAAGAATACAGGAGGCAAGGTGAGGTATTTATAGGCCAAGACCCATCTTTTGGAAAAATTTAACAAGACTGGCGCGTCGCCCGCGCGTCGAAGCGCGAGCAGCGCGCCAGGACTCCTGATGCTTTTTCTCAAATTTGGGTGTTGGTCTTTTGAATACCTAACCTTGCTAAACCCCCAATTGTTCTTCACACATTTAAACCTTAACATTAATCATTCTAAGGTTTACCAACTCAAATAGCCAATTTGTGTTATGTTTTGTGAAGTGTTTATGAAAAACCAATTATCAAGGATAGAAAGGTAGAAAGGATAATTGGGTAGGGGTAATTTAGGTATTCCTCACTTGGCATAGAGAGAAGAGGAGAATATGCCAAGGGGATACTCCTTTGCTTGGAAAGGAAGTGTGGATGTTAGAGAGGGAAGAGATTTGAATTTCAAATTCAAATGGTGTGAGTGGGAATTGAGAGATTTAGGTTGGGTTAACGTTGAACCATGGTTGGGTTAGAAAAGAAAGTATGGTTAGGTTAAGAAGAGAGTGTGTTGAGAACAAACCATGGTTGGGTTAGAAAATGAACCATGGTTGAGTAGAGAGGGATATCCAAGGGAATATTCCATCCTTGGAGAAGAGGGTGTAATGGAGGGTTGAGATGAGTTTGGAAGAGATGGATGGTTGAGATGGTTTGGAGCCTAAAGGGTGAATTCAAATTTGAATTTCAATGTGAGAAGGGGAATTAGACATGTGTTGAAATGAAGAGTGAGTTGGCAAGTGTGTGAGGGAGGAAGATGGTTGTGAGTGTAGTGTGTGTATTTTGAAAAATAGAGTTGTTGGAGTGTAAGGATGTGAGTTGGATAGATATGATGTATGTAAGGGAATATAAGATTTGATGGGATGGGGAGCCTTTGGTTAGGATTCAAATTGAGAGAGTAGTGTGTGTTGGAGGAGGTTTGTGAGTAAGTGTGTGTGTAATTTGAATCCTAAAGAGAGTAAGAAATGAGATGTATGTGGAGAAGGTTTATTTTGTTTTGAAATGGATGGTTGGATGAAGAAGATGATGTGTTGGTAAAATCCTAGTGGTTGAAAGAGAATGTTTTGGAGATATTGTGTGGGAATGTGGGAGAAAAGAAATACATAGAAGTACAAGGAATATAAGAGAATGTTGGGGATAAGATTTGGTAGGATTTTGGAAGTGTTAGAGGATTTGTTTTATGTGAAGAGAAATTAGAGGATTGATTAAGAGATAATCATAATGTCATTAAGTAAGAAAAGAGTTGATAATTATGATTATGAGTTTAGAAAATCAAAGGTTACTTATAATCTCAAGTAACTCAACGTCGAGAATCCATAATCACATAACTTGTGACTTTTCACGACTCGACGTACTCAACTAACACCTTGGTACAAACAAGCTAAGTGCTTTGCGTTGATGTAAAGCATATCCCAAGAGGGAAAGGATGCGTTTACACAAAGTGACATTTGACTTAGTTTGACCAATAAGGGAGTAGACCCGTTACGTGATTAGAGAAGACGTATGCATGGGATATGAGCATATAAATGTTTTCACTTGATATTACGTGAAATGTATAAGCTCCTTAGGTTTATAAAAGCCTTGGCTAGAGGCGATTGACAAAATGCTTGAGTTGGCGTTTTCCCGAAAACGAGTGTTTCAAAATTTGGATCTCTCTACTTCAAAAACTCGTTTCGAGTGTTCTCAATTAAGAACATAACATATACATACATGTATTGAAAGATCCACATTTGTCAGGTAAGGGGAAAGCCGACTTTCAAAATTCATCCTGAACCTCACAGAAGCCTGGCGCGTCGACGCGTGGGCAGCGCGTCAGGAGCAGATGTGAGGTTCGGGGAATTTTGGCTAACGTTTGTTATTTTATGTGTTTCGAATGTTTATTTGTCATCATTAAAACATAAGAATATCTCCTTAATATGGCCTCAACAATCTCCCCCTTTTTGATGATGACAAATAAATTCCGAAAGAAAATAAAATTACAAATCGTAGCGAAGACAAGAAGCGCCTTTGGTGTAGCTTGCGTCTTGACCTTGCCTTGTAATTTGGTGAAGCCATTGTCCCTTGAATTTGGACTTCACGGAATTTGGACTTCATGCTCTTGCTTTCTTTCTCCCTCTTTTGTCGAATCAAAAAGGCGGGACTACCAATCAAGCCAGATTTCGAACTTGGGCCTGTGTGATAATATGGAGCTCGTGTATGCACCCGAACATGCTCCCCCTCGAATATAGCTCCCTCTAGATCGTTGCTCCCCCTTGTTCCAAGGCGGGAATCCATGGGTCAAGAGCCTCACCTTTGTGGTGGCCTAGCTACACAAGCAACATGCAACAAACAACCAATCCTCACATGTGGAAGTCCAAGATGGGTTAGGTTACCACTTGGATACTTGCAACATGGGTTAGTCCTTAACAAGAATATTAAGTATTTGTCCAATATGACTCCAATAACCATTTGTTGAGAATAAGAATAGTAATTTGACAAGCATGAGTTCACACAATCACATAAAACACAAATAGCTTCATTTCATGAGAAACATAGGACATACAACAAAGATTACAACCAATGCAAGCTAAAACACATATTACAACAAGACATTATTCTAGCATAACTTTATTCATCAATATGATGATCAACCATATCACCCATATCCTAGCACAATGGTTGCCCTTACGCACTCATTTCTTGCGCTTTTGAGCGGCAGCCTTTGCAAGATCTTTCACGACATTTCTTAACATCATGAAATTGTTCTTGTAGGATAGGTGCAACTCCCTCAACTCCTCTTGAAGATCCTTAAGATCATTCTCAATCTTGATAGTCTTCAAACAACATTTACACTTTCGTGCATGATCATTGTTTGAGGCATCAAGTTTAGGAGGGAGAGGGTACCCAATCTTGTACCATATGGGATCACTCCATAAACACATTTTGACATAATTCCTTAAGATTTGATTATCATCACATGATGGATTTTCCCATTCGTCATTGGGTTCTTCATGCACTATAATGGATTGTCCTTGTAGTCATTTCTTGAAGATTTACTCATTTTAAGTGGAAAAGCTTTCTTAGTTACAAGCTAGAAGAAGTGTAGAAGGTGTGCATTGATACTAGATTTTAAGTGGTTTATATAGGGAAGAAGAAAGGTGTTAGGTATTAAAATTGAAGAGTTCCTCATACTAATGATGTAGTCTAAGTACTTAGATTCTTGAAGAGATGTTCAAGACATCTAAATCATGTACTTAAATGCTACATAGCATGTGATGGTGTAAGAGTTCAAAGTATATTATGAGTGTTTTGGTTTGTATTCAATTGAGATTGGATGATCTAGATTCTCATGCTAGTTGTAACACCCCGATTTTCATAGACCGCAGCGGATGTTAAGTCTGGGGTATTACTTCATGGAATCACAGTCACAATAATAGAAAACGACTCGAAAAGAGACATTTTTAGAAAATGAGTTATCATTCATTAATTATCAGAGTTTTTACAGTAAAAGATATACTTTTACTAAAGGAGAGGTCCCAAAGTCTATGTGAAATGTTGTGTTTGAATGATAACCGGTTTGAAAGTCCGCCAAGTCCAGTGCCACTCCGTGCATAAGTTGTTCAGTTACCTAAGATACATGCTTAAAGAGTCAACCCAAAGGTTGAGTGATATTCATAGGTTTTAGTTAAAAATAGTGTGAATACGAGTTTAGTAGGTAGAAACCGTATTTAAACAGTTTGTGCCAGTATTGTATGATCAGTACAATACTAAAGAGAGAGGATTATTGTACTAAGATCATGAACCGCACGTTAACAGGTCCAGATCATGGGGCACTGCAGACCAAACCATAATGGGACAGAAAGGATAAATTGCCAAAGTTAATCCTTTAGAAAGTTTTCAAATATAGTACTTATTGGTACCCAAGACACAGGCAAACCAACGGGAGTTGTCAAACTCCAATAGATCTATGAACTATATTCGCGTTCACTTGCAAGTGATTATGGTTCATGAATTTAGTTATGTAGTGGTGCCATATAGTTTACTCATGCAATACCAAAGAAAAAGACTTGTATTCGGTTTAAAGCATGTTACCCCCTCACAGTGTTGTAAAGCATTTAAAAGTGAGGCTATGAAAACTCACGGAATTCAAAAAGTGTGAGGCTATGAACTCACCTGGGCTTAGGGAAATCTGATTGATGTAAAAAGTGACTCGGAGATTAGACTGCTTACTCACGTATCCTGGGGGTAGTGTTTGGGTATGTGTGTATGTCAATTCCTAGTTATCTCATTTAGGTTTTTCAAGTAATTACTCTTAGGGTTTCTAGATTTAATTATAATGTAACACCGTTCAGGCAATCATAATTCAGAAGTATATAACCCCTCACATGAAGCTCCATAGTATTGTGTTATGTTATAGATATAACATAACACCGTTCGGGCCATCATAATCCAGAGGTATATAACTCCTCACATGAAGCTCCCTATTATTGTGTCATGTTATTAAGTACTAGATTTAAATATAATGTATCACTATTCGGGCCATCATAATTCAGAGGTCGTATTGTAGTAAACGTTTGAGGAGCCAGGGCACTTTAAATCGTAAACCCAACAAACTCGTCAAAACGAATACTCAAATGAAGCCCCTCACATTAAGCTCCCTAGTATTGTGATACATTATATAAAAAAGGATAGAACTTTTATTTATTAGGCAACTACTTCATCTAAACCTTTAAGTTTATAAATTGACACTATATACCCTTAAGTTAATAACTTTAACGAAACTAGCCCTTAATGTTAATAACTATATATATACTTATCCCTAGACTCTAAGACTTCACATAATAGGTCCTTATACTTATAACTTCCAAGAAATGGCAAAAAAAGTCCTTAGACCTAATAGTTTCAGAATGTTACCATATATACCCCTATGCATGGAAAACTTTGCAAAACTAGTCCTAAAACCATGCAAACTATATTTTTATAAAACAAAAGAGTTTCTAAGCTTATAACTTATTAATATTAGCTTAATTAATAATCTAGACCAGCTTATAGTTTATGATAAGAGCTTATGAGCAAAATATCACGAAAGTGCAAAATTAAGGTTTATAAATAAAAACGGGCAAGTTTTAAGGATCAAGGCTTAGGCAAGGGTTCCTATGGGATCTAAGGCATCTAATAACTATCCTAGGACAGAAGTAAAACATATTGAACTAGTATAGAAGCTTACGTGACCTAAAGTGGGGCGTTAGGGGTGTTAAGGGGGTTTTAGGGTGTTCTCGGCTAGAAATGACTTCGACAAGGCTACAAGGCTTAGTTATCTAGACTTCTTTGCTTACTAGGGACCTTATACTACTGCTAGGACTTATAATATGGAAGTGGAGAAGTGAGGAGGGATGGTTTGAAATGAAATGGGTATACACCTATTTATAGGGCTCGTTAGCCCTCTAGGCTAAGTGAACTTGGAGTAATGACCAAGTTAACGTGTTGTGGTAGTTTAGGACAGGTGGGGGGTGACTAATCAATGCTAGGGGTTACTAAGAAAGGCTAGGTTGGTAGCTAGGGGGCTTGTGGTGGTGGTTTTGCCATGTAAACACACTAGGTGACAAGTAGGTGCATCACCTACTTTTAAGCTACTTGTGTGGTTCTAGGGTGGTTGCTTAGGGTCACAAGGAGGTGTATAACCTGCCTTGTAGGTTGCTAGAGGTGTTTGTGGTGCTTAAGGTGCTAGTTAGTCTTAGTTTTAGGCTTAATCTAGGTTTAGGGTTAGGTTTAGGATTAGGGTTTTAGATTAAGGATTAGTGCTTAGATTAGGTTCCTAAGAGTGATTAGTGACTAGGATTAAGGTTTAGGGATCATTTCCTAGGTGGTGGTAACTTATACCAAGGATTCGGGAAGGTTTAGACCTAGTTTCGGGGCCTAAATGACCTAATTAGGGTTCTGTGCCTAAAGGACTTGTACCTATGCTCTAAAGGGTTGTACTAAGGTTTAGGGGTGCTAAGATATCCTAAAGTTGCTAAGGTAACCTATACATAAGCCTTGAACACTTTCAAACTAGTTTGGATAAGAAATTAGGGACTTAGAAATAATCGTAAACACATAGGGTTCAATTAGGGTTTGTGATGGATATAGTATACTAGAGTGATAGAATACTTAGTGAAATGATGTTTAGGATCTATACTTGACATACTAGGGTATTTACATAGTGTAAACATTGTGGTGTTGGGTATAGGTGGATACGTGAGCAGGTCTAGAGAGTCATGCATGCAATAAAAGCAAAAATTTACCTGTGAAAATACCTTATGGTGGAAATGATATTGATGAAATTTTATGGGTTATTACACTAGTTCCCATAATTTATCATGTATGCACCATAATTAGTTAAGCGATGCATGATACTTCCAATTATGGTTGGATGAGAAGTCTTCCTAGATCACCATTTTTTTCTACTCTAGACACATAGCATACACTTTACACATAAATTGAACAAGTAGATACAGATATAAATTCTTCAATACGAGTGTGAGTCGTGATCTGAAATTTTATCTAATCTTGGTAATTTAACACAAATGACTTTCAATCACATTAAGTTTTGATAAGATATCTTGTGTTAAATTTTCTTGTTCATCACACATAGTATAGACATGTAGAATCTTGAATATTATCAACCATCGTTTGAATAATAAGTTGATTAATATTTTTGCTCTCGGAAATCATGCAATGAAATTTCCTTCCATGCCTTCACATAAGTCCTAGTCACATAAGCACATAAGCTCTAAGAGCACCTAAAGGACATGCAAACGACTCCTAGACATCTCATTCTAGCATAAAAGATTGTTCTCCTAAGATGCATGTCAACCATGTACATCTAAACCTATCCCAAAACAATTTGGATTTTGAAAATTGTCATGTCAAAACCTAGTCTTGTTTATTTTGTGACCTAAGTGTCCTCTTATTCAAGTCACCAATGACTTGTTGTATAGGATGACCCCTCGCTTCTCTCACTTCTTTAGGATTGCCTTCATCCGAAACATTAACTTGTAATGACGGAGACCTATCTTGATCTTGAACTATGTGTTCATTGATCATATCATCTTCTACCGAAGGAGATGATTTAGGCTCGGGCAAGCTCTCATCAAAGGTCACATTGAGAGATTCCTCAATCATCATTGTTTCCTTATTAAGCACTATGTATGCTTTACTAGTTTGAGAGTATCCTAGGAACACACCTTCATACAACTTTGGATCAAATTTGGTGAGATATTCTTTGGTGTTAAGTATGAATACTTTACAACCAAATACCCTAAAGTATTCTAAGGAAGGCTTCCTATTTCTAAGTATCTCGTATGGTGTTTTATTTATGACCTTCCTAATGTAGACTCTATTAAAAATGTAACAAGTGGTATCTAAGGCATGACACCAAAACTTTTGTGGAATGGATTGCTCGTCAAGCGTAGCTCGACTTATCTTTCTTAACTTACGATGTGTTCTTTTAACAATCTCAAGCGATTGAGAAGTGAACAGGCCCGATAAGTTATAAGATATTCCATGTTGTTCACAAAAGCTTCCAAATTGCAATTTTTTCAAAATCACTACTATGATTTTTTTTTTATTAAAACAATAGAACAATCAAGTAGGTTTTCAAGATTCTTTCTTAAAATATCAAATTTTCCTAAAACTCCATCCTTAGATTCTAAAAATAATATCCATGTATAATTTGAATAGTCATCTACAATCATCAAAGTGTAGAAGTTTCCTCCGTAGATTTGGATTGGAGATGGACCTTAAAAATCCAAGTGCAACAATTCTAAAACCCTATTAGTTGCCACTTCATTCCTGTTCCTATTGTTTGCATGTCCTTGACTCCCTAGACACGCATCACAATAATGTCTTTCAAAGCTCAACTTTGGTAAATTCCTTACTAGCTTGTTGGAAGCTAGATTTTAGACTAACCTCATATTGGCGTGACCTAACCTCCTATGCCAAAGCGTTGAGTTATCCACCATGGATGTAAGACATATATGTTGTTTGGAGTTATCTCCTAACTTGCATGTATACAAGTTATTTCTCCTATGACCTCTAGCTACTACTACACCATTTTTACTAATAGTACAATCTACTTTAGTAAACTTAACCTCACAATCATCATCACTTAATTGACTAACACTAAACAAATTAAAATTTAAACTACTAACATGCTCAACATTGGTAATTTCTATGGAGTCATGAAGGACGTTACCTTTACCGATGATTTTGCCGTTAAGTTTGCTACCAAAAATGACTTGATTGCCATCATATGTCATGTATGACGTGAACAATCTCCTATTCCTGGTCATGTGTTTAGTGCAACAACTATCCACTATCCACTCCTCTGTTTGTAGATCACTTTTGAGACAAACATACAACCAAAAATGCAATTCAAGCTTTTGGTACCCATTGCTTCTTGGGTCCATTTTGGTTAGCATTTAAAGTGCCCAAGTTAAACATCCTTGGGTCTTGAAGCAAGACACATAATTTCTCAATACCAAATCTAGAAAAAGTGGACCAAGGGTTGTTTTGAAAATTATTTTGATTTTGATAACTTGGTTTATAGCTTTGATGATTTTGCAGTCTAAAAATTCTTTGGTTTGGGTAGGAGTTGTCTCTCCTTTGGTAGTTGTTGTATTGATATTGAGATGACTTCTGATTATTATTATAAAAATTTCTTCTTTGATATGATTGATTATTTTGAAAAGAAGATCTTTGGTTGTATGAATTTATAGGTCTCACATTGGGTGTAGACAAGAATAAATTGTTAACGTTTAAATTATTATTAGAAGTAGAAGGGTTTTGAGGTACCTCTAGTTTTTCTTCTGCCATGAGACAAGTAGCTTCCTTGTTTGGTTGTGAAAGATATTAATAATTATAGGATGTATGGTTCTAGTGTTTAATGGATCGAATTGTAGAAAGAATAGTAGAAGATAGTTTAGAGAGAGAAAGAAAGAGAGTTGGGAGTTCTAGAGAGAGAAAGTGAAAGAGAAATAAGTTGTATGATTAGAAGCTCCACACTATCCCTTGGTGGGAGATGGCTTATATAGTTACATAATAAACGCCCTCTACCGGGGCTGTGGATCGGGTATACAGTGGGTAAAGACCCGTCCGTCCTCCATGGTGTTACTTAAACTAAACTAATTCTACGATAACAAAATAAATACAAATAAGCCTACGAGCTACATTAATGCCAAATAGATACTCGGGGTGACCGAATCTTCATAGGAATATTTATATTCCTAACAATCTCCCCCTAAGGGAGGTCACCCCGGAAAATAAATTCTGAATTCTAGCATTCTTGTAATCTTGTAGCTCATAGTTTCTGATTCTTCATGTTCAACACACTTTGTACTTCAAGCAATGATCTTGTGATTTGAGGTTCCTTTGGTATGTGTGATCTTTGAGCTTTCATTGAGATCATCAGCCACCGTAAATCTCCAAGCTCATCCTTTGTTGTATCGCCTTCATGTGGAATAGTGACTTTTGATACCGTCATGCTCACACTCTTCTGGATTACGAGAATTTTCATCAGAGTTGCGGAAACGTTGTTGCTAGTCTCTTCAACTTTCATTGTTGCAAGTCTCTCATCATTAATGATCTTCATTCATAATGAGTTGGCAGTGTGAGCATGAGTTATGGAATGACACGATTCAGCTGGAGTTGGGCATTACCATCGCCATCTTAACATGTTCCTGAAATAAAACAGTTAGCAATAGAGATAGAGAACGAATATGGCTTTGTCATTCGTTCTACGAGGACGTACTACCCTCCAGTTTTGTGAAAAACCGACCTGTGATCAGATAGAATCTCTTTTTAAAGAAGACTATCCTTGACAGGAATTTCCAGCTTGAGTTTTGAAAATTATTTTGATTTTGATAACTTGGTTTATAGCTTTGATGATTTTGCAGTCTAAAAATTCTTTGGTTTGGGTAGGAGTTGTCTCTCCTTTGGTAGTTGTTGTATTGATATTGAGATGACTTCTGATTATTATTATAAAAATTTCTTCTTTGATATGATTGATTATTTTGAAAAGAAGATCTTTGGTTGTATGAATTTATAGGTCTCACATTGGGTGTAGACAAGAGTGGTCTATGATTAACTCGAGGTTGCGTGTATCAAAGACCATTATGAGAACCCGAGTTATAACATTGTTTAGAGTTTTCCCTTTTTGCAATGGGTGCTTTGTTACCTCGAGTATTTGTAAAAGGAGCTTGAGAAGTAGTTGGTTTAGCAAAATTATTTGACGAAGATCCAACTTTTCTCAGAGACCTAGCGCGTTGGCGTGTCACCCAGCGCGTCAGTCTCAGAATTTGTTGGAGTTTCATTTGGACTTCCTTTTGCGAAAACTATTGGTTTTGATAGAATCTTGGAAGTGGTTTTTCCTTGTTTTGAAAATCCAAGACCTCCCTTATCTTGGGACATTTTTTGACGACTTATTATATCTTCTAAATCATTAATACTCTTCTTTTATTTGGAAAAACTTAGAGACTCCTTTTGAAGTTTGGATACTTTATCATTCAAAGAGTCAACCTCAAGTGTGAGTTCCTCACATCTTTTACACGGTTCAACCACCTCTTTGCGATGATTTAGAATCTTATCTTCTCTTTCGAGTTCATAAATCCTTTCATTGAATTTAACACGTTCTTGTTCAAGAATACGTTTTTATTTAAGAATATTTTCATAAGTTTTTCTAAAATCATCACTAATTTAACTAGTTCCTTATTCTCCTCTTATAAATTGTTAACGTTTAAATTATTATTAGAAGTAGAAGGGTTTTGAGGTACCTCTAGTTTTTCTTCTGCCATGAGACAAGTAGCTTCCTTGTTTGGTTGTGAAAGATATTAATAATTATAGGATGTATGGTTCTAGTGTTTAATGGATCGAATTGTAGAAAGAATAGTAGAAGATAGTTTAGAGAGAGAAAGAAAGAGAGTTGGGAGTTCTAGAGAGAGAAAGTGAAAGAGAAATAAGTTGTATGATTAGAAGCTCCACACTATCCCTTGGTGGGAGATGGCTTATATAGTTACATAATAAACGCCCTCTACCGGGGCTGTGGATCGGGTATACAGTGGGTAAAGACCCGTCCGTCCTCCATGGTGTTACTTAAACTAAACTAATTCTACGATAACAAAATAAATACAAATAAGCCTACGAGCTACATTAATGCCAAATAGATACTCGGGGTGACCGAATCTTCATAGGAATATTTATATTCCTAACAATCTCCCCCTAAGGGAGGTCACCCCGGAAAATAAATTCTGAATTCTAGCATTCTTGTAATCTTGTAGCTCATAGTTTCTGATTCTTCATGTTCAACACACTTTGTACTTCAAGCAATGATCTTGTGATTTGAGGTTCCTTTGGTATGTGTGATCTTTGAGCTTTCATTGAGATCATCAGCCACCGTAAATCTCCAAGCTCATCCTTTGTTGTATCGCCTTCATGTGGAATAGTGACTTTTGAACCGTCATGCTCAAACTCTTCTGGATTAGGAGAATTTTCATCAGAGTTGCGGAAACGTTGTTGCTAGTCTCTTCAACTTTCATTGTTGCAAGTCTCTCGTCATTAATGATCTTCATTCATAATGAGTTGGCAGTGTGAGCATGAGGTATGGAATGACACGATTCAGCTGGAGTTGGGTATCACCATCGCCATCTTTATATGTTCCTGAAATAAAACAGTTAGCAATAGAGATAGAGAACGAATATGGCTTTGTCATTCGTTCTGCGAGGACGTACTACCCTCCGGTTTTGTGAAAAACCGACCTGTGATCAGGTAGAATCTCTTTTTAAGAAGACTCTCCTTGACAGGAATTTCCAGCTTGTAGTAATGAATCTTCCAAAGAATCCACTTCAGAATCATCATACTAAGCATGTTCTCTTACCAGAACGTCTCAAAGCAGACAGCACGATAGAGTGAATCGGTGAATTGATATTCACTGATTGATGAGAAATTGATTTATATAAATCACTCTCGTGTCACTTAATAAACATTTTTAGACACGACGAGAGTTTTGTAATTTGAATCACATTTCCATCAAAAATACTTTTGTTTGAGAAAGAATACCCAATCAATGTGCTTGAAAGATAGTTGGTAAGCACATTGAAGGGTTTTACAAAAGCATCCGTCAATCCGTATCCTGGAACAAGTTTGATTCAAGATTGAATCGCCCCGTTGTTGATTTTCAGTTGTCACTTGATCATTGATCCAAGCCGGATCTCACATGTCACCTACCAAGAGCTTGAAAGATGTTCGATCTAGAAGGATTTCCATCGTCATTATGAATAATTGCATATCACTCAGATGTTCTGGCAATACCACAAGGATAATGCGTAGGACTCTAAATATATATTCTTACTTTCCACGGTGTATGAAAAAGTAAGCATATTGGAATTGTGTCCTAACGAGATTTATGGATGATCTCTTAGCTCTAGACTCAATTGTGCGTTTTGATCCGCTCCTGGAGACTGGAGAGGCGTCTCCTGTTTTAGTATCAACATGGCTCGCAATGAGCGGTCGATACATTATGCAGGGTTCCCCGTGAGAATGAAACAAGTCCTTTTAAGAGAACTTGAGTGGCTAGGAAGTTTAGTGCAGTGCGTCACTGGGTCCATGACGTCTTGTCTTCAATACCGATGTTACCTTAGTAACCACCAGTAGCATATGAATTGAACCCGGTTTCTGCCCTAAGGTTGAATAAATGGAGGGCTATTTCTTATCAGCCTTTCTCATTTCGTTTCTTTTTAATTCTTGAACCCCTTCAGTGCTTATCGAGACTTCATCACTAGAACCTTGTTGGGTTTGTTCTAGTCCTAGCTCTGTCTCAGTCGGCACTCTTCCCTTTCTCACTTTTCTCCTTTTTTCAATCATTCCTAAGGACTTCTAATCTATCTAGAGGATTATCCCTGGGAAGATCCTTCCGGTTCTAGCGGATCATGGGAACTCATACCTAACCTTAACCATCCTTATAACTCCGTGCATTAAAGTAAATGGCCGGTCTTTGGTATTTTTCCACAAACGCCTTTTGCTCCCCCTTATTATGTGCGTCGATATTCGAAAGAGTTTAGCACATATGAGGGAGCCTATTATTGAGTCCAAAAGATCACATTTGATTATCAGATTTCATATTTAAATCACATTCTGTCCCCTGATCAAAAATTTCAAACCTTTTGAGATTTTGGATCTCAATTGATTTAAATAATTTGGAAAGCTTTTGGGAGAAAAGTGTGGTCAGTTTTAATATTTTCTGATAAAAGGAACCTTTTTATGCTCCCCCTCACTCTGTGAGGGAGGTTGTTATGTGTCAGAATTGATGAGTTTTGAAAAGATTTGAAGCTTTAACGAAAAAACTCTTTGAAAAATTCTCATACTGACAAATAACCATCACAAGTTGTTTTATTGCTTATTATGTACAAGGTGTTGCGTTTTAATGATATTATAAAATTTTTAAATCACTCCCCCCCTCAATCAATGACCCATTTATATTTTTGAAGAAAAATTGTTGGCATTGATTGAGTGATGAATTGTATGAAAAATTTCCATTTTGATTTCCGAAAATTTCATGGTATCACCAAGTTTTGCAAAAATACTTTCCTGAGGAATCATAGAATGGAAAATATTTTCGTATGCAAAGAAGACTTCTCTTCTTAAACCAGAAATGATGCACTGAAGCGTACATCAGATCGGAAAGGCAAGAATATTAAGTAATTCAAGCCTTTGTTAGGAATAGCCGTATTTTTGGCGACGTGCTTTCCCCTACAATGAGGACTGGGTTGCTATCTGACGAGATAGCAAGCCATAAAATTAGGCCCGGGTTACAGTCTGAAGTAACTGTAAGCCATTTTGAAAGAGAATTTTTCAGAAACGACATGTTTTAGAAAACATTATTATAAAAAATAGAAAAACTCTCGCTCAAGCATATGTATGAATCCGTGCCATTATTGAATGACATTTCTAGAAACGTACATAATATCGATTATACGAGAGACATGTCGCGGGAAGAATATTTTTTGAATTTTCTAATTTTCTGATTTTTATGGGTTTTTGTTGGTTTTATAATTTTCTATATAGAGTTTGGTATAATATATGTGCAAAGGATACTATTCAGTTTAAGAATATGTTGACATGAATACCGATATGAAAATTTCGTTCAGCTCGTAGTAGAAATTTGTAGTCAACATCTCTTAGACTTTCACCACCAAGCTTACGAGGCTCTTGAATGATCGTATGAATATTAGCCTCTTCAATGCGAACCTTTGGTAGCTTCCCCTCAAACCAACAATCATCTTCATGAGACCACTTCCCCCAGGTTGATGAAGTGATGCAAAAAGTCTCATTGTATGAAGCTCGAAAAACCCGAAGAAAGCGATAACACCGAAGTAACAGGGTGAATCATGGATCATCTCTGCGGTTACCATTTCCAGAATATATGCTTAAGCCCGATCACATGACCCTGTTGTGCGTCCCCAATGTAAACATTACTCTGTGATTTTGAGCAGTCGTCTATTCAGGGGAACAACATATCAACATCTTCATTTCATCACATGCTTTCTGGTTATCATACATAGTCCATAATACACAAATGTTCCCAGCGTGAGTCGAAACAAGAACACCAAAGTAACAGGTTGAAGCACTGATCATCTCTGCGAATATCAACTCTGAAATAAGTGTTTAAGACCGATCCCATGTGTCACACCTTGAATTTACCTGTTAAATGGAAGCGGAATTGAATTCCCGGGTGTAACGATCATGGCATTTCATACAAGGTTACATTGAACGACCTAAAGTGTCATTTTGTAAATACAACGTTTGATCATTTTATTAAAAACATAAAAGTTTACAACATATGTCCCAAGTGGTTTTACACATTTATTGAAAATAAAAACGACAAGATCAAATGGTTCATAAGTGCATTGAAGTAAACAGTGAGACGCGTCGACTCCTCGACTCCAGGATGGTCCATATGCAAGTCACATGTTGTTATCTTAGTAACCTGAAAATGCATTGCTAAAACGGTCAACAATAATGTTGGTGAGAAATCATAGGTTTATGAAAATGAATGTTGTACGATAACCATAAGTATAAGTGAATGACGAACTGTCACATAATTGATAAAATTGTACATTATCTCTTAAGCTCATGACCCCGAAGCTAGACTGTAGGTAATGCCCCTCCAGAGTGTTTTGCCAGACACTCTAACAATGATCAAATGAAATGCATCCGTTTGACTGTTGGTAACCCCAACACGGATGGAGGCGTCACCCTCAATAGATCTATCCACTCACTCTCGCTTAAATACAATTAACGGTTCATGATAATAGGGGACTTAAAACATGGCAATGTGGTAACTTAAGTAATGTATATGGATTTGATACTTAGGCTCGTATGAAAAATGGTGCAATGTATTCTCCCCCGTGGGATTTGAAAACAATAAAAATGTAAACGGGGCTATGAAAACTCACCTCAAGTGATGGTACAATCGGTAATGTATGAACTGAAGAAATGAGGTGCAACTCCTAGCCGCAACCTAAAATGAATGTATGTAATCTAATTTAGATTATGAAATGGGTTCATGTATGCACTTGCACTTATAATCTATACCACTCGTTTTGTATTCAAAATATGTATTGTTGTCGAAAATATAATTTATATCTTCGTATAAGGTCATAATGAATATTACATGTTCATATAGTCTAATAATGTTATACAATAGTTATATTGTGAATAATCGTGAAATATAGGTTTTAGACGTAAAGTATAACACTTAGTAATTTTTGAAATACGGTTAAAAATGGCTTCAGAAAACTAGTTGTAAATCAGTGAATATTGAGAGTTAGGAAATAAAATTTGTATTTCTGGAAAGCTTAGCACCAAGCCTAAATATGTTCAGGAGTGAAGTTTTGCTCAAAGTGTCTAGATTTTATGATAAATTGTCGAAAAGTATGGTGTTTTAGGCTAAAACTGCCATTTCTGGGCAGTTTTTTATGAATGTTTGGATAGCTGTAGATTACTCATTTTAAATCCAAATGACAAACGGCTTTTTGATTTGAAAACTAGGCCAGGTGCTCTAACTTTTGTTCCTTGGAGTCAAAACTCCAGAACTGAGTCAATTGACAGGAAAATAGCTCTCAACATGGGTGTTTCTGGGTATACTTAGAAAAATTTTGAGTAATAGTGCTGGTAGAATTTTTGTGAATTAATATTCTTTGAAAAATCGTAACTTATTCGTTATAAGGCCGTTTCTCAAGTTCTTTATATCCCCGAAAAGGTAAAAAGGTATACTAACATATTTTCAATAGTTTGGCAAGTTTTGAAAAGGTCTAAGGCTCGCTTTTGGTCAAATAATTTCGTACATCAACACTAATTTTTCCGGAATTTATATAAAGTTAGTATAATTTTGTTTTTGGCATATCTCCCTCGTTATAAGTCCGTTTTTAGCGATTCAAAAGGCCATAGTTTCGTCTAAGAATGTATTTTCTATTTCTTGGGTCCAAAATTAACCAAAACTCACTGAGTTTACCCAATTTTGAAAATAAGGACAGTAGGTTTATATATGGTTCCAAAAATGATTTTTCCTAGTAAGTACTTGTCCAAATCCACTACTAACAACATCAATTCATCCCTTAATCTACCATACACCTTCTTAGGGTGTCATGGATTCCCTAACATCATCTCTTCAACCATTTCTCCAAGGGTTCATAAGAAATCCATTTTACACATAAAAATGATAGAAACTTAGGTTTTGTGGTATAGACTTTTCATGCTTGTACACAAACAATAAAAGTACATAAACCTTGTAAGAAATTTTGGTGGAACTTGTGAAAATAAAGTGATGAATTTACTTGGATGATTTGGAACTTTTTAAGAAGTAAACCTAAACAATCTATAGGTTTATATTTCAAAACCTTGTAATAGATTACTACTAATGTTTGTAAAAACACTTGTTCTTGAAAAATTTGATGGTCTTGCTCTTGTTCTTGATGATGTTGGCTGGTCACCTCAAGGAAAAATGGAGAGAAAATACTTTTCTTCTCTCTAAAATGAAATATCTTTGCATGTATGTGTTATTTGGTGAATTTAGAATCATTTATATGTTAATTGTGGTGATAACAAGTGTCTTAGACACTATAAAAATCAGCCACATCAAAGAGGTGGGAGTTTATGTGTATATTTTATACATTATTTTTTTTACGGGGTACCGTTTAGTGTATAGTTTTGTAGTTTTAGCGTTATCGGGTACCGGGTTAATTAAAAACAAAATATAACGTGACTAACCGGGATATAATAAAGTTGTAAAAATTATAAAAATATAATTTTTGTAAACATTGGGTATTTTGATAGATATTGCTTTGTTGGTACAATTCTTATTGTATAAATGTACAAGTATAAGTTTAATCTTTGGTAACCTCAAAAATATAAAATAAATATAGTTTAATAAACTTAATGGAATTGTGACTAATATATAAAAATATTAGTGCTCTTAGTAGAATAGGTTTGGTACATTGATTAA
>LBNU01001942.1:0-29486 GCA_014162995.1 Artemisia annua | reverse complement strand
TGCGTAGGGATTGCTTACGCACTTTGTTTTACCTCTCAAGGGATCTCAAGAGGCTTACAATCCCCACCAGGCAGTGTACCTGACCGATGTAGTATAGTGTAGTGGCAAGTACCGGGGGATTGATCGTTCTCCCACAGGGAATAGTGTTCGTTAGGTTAAAGACTACTCTAATTAAGGTCTAAGGGTGGAGGATGATTATTTTTGTATTTTTATGTTTTTTAGAAAGCAGTAAAATCTCGTTTTTGAAGGAGTGGGCGGAATTAGTTGCTAGTCAACTAACCCAAGTTATCTACTTATGCAATTAAATTAATGTGGAGAAAACAATGGTGGGGAAAGTAGTGTTTACTTAGATTTCATTACTCCCTAACTATCTTTTACCATGTAATTAGTATGTTGAGTTTGCGTGGATGACGGGTGTATTCCTAACAAGTCGTAGGGAGTGCGTTCAATTCCCTAACTCTATAAGCTCCTACCTCACTCTATGACGATACGTCAAGTATCCTATCATAAGCTCACCGATAGCAACCTACGCATGAAATACTACCTTAAAATCAATTAACGCACATACGATTCACTTTTCCTAAGACGTTCAAGCTTGTTACCATATAGGAAGTTAGCCAGTTTTCTTAAGTCTAACGTAGATGAAACATTCATCCAAATCACAATCACAACATACACATCACATGATAATTAATAGTTAGGTTTCATTAGATCTAAGCAAACACAAGTTAATTTAGCCTAGCATGTTAAAGGAAAGAAAAGCACAAACATAGATCATACAATACATAGACATATTGTATGGATTGAATGAAGACTTATCTTAGATTAAACATGCAAGTTAGAGGGGTAAAAGTACCCTCTAAGGTCTGTAATACACGAGCTAGGGTTAGACGCCGTCAGAGTGGTCTGACAGAAAGTTTTAGTTGTGTTTCCGGAAAATTTCTTGGAAAACCTATGTCTTAATCCCTGGAAATTCTGCAGAAAATCATTATGACTCGATACAAGCATTTGACTCTAACAATTACGAGTATGTATGCTTATTATTTATTGTTGTGATTCATGTTTCGATATGTTCTTTTAAACTTATTTAAATTTCCCTTACACTTAACTTTTGCAAAATACATTTATATGTGATTAAGACGAAGTTAAAAACAAAATAAAGCATTTTTACAATCAAGTTAAATCATGAATCTCAAACAATAACAATAGACATGCATACGGAAACAAATAAAACATAAAAACAAACAAAACGAAGATAGGCATGGGGTGCCTCCCACGAAGCGCTTTTCTTTATTAAAGAGTCTTGTAGCTAGACTCGAGGCCTTGCCTCGTTACGTGACTCCTAGATGAGTTACCCCCTCATTCAAAATGTCTTTGGGGTCGAACTTCTCTTTCAACTTCCTATTGGTGGGTCTAGTCTTATATGCTTTTTCGAATTTCTCCCCATCCGGATCATAGAGAGTGAGCTTAATGTGCCATTGCCCGTCTCCCTCTTTGGGTGGCTTCTTCTAATCCCATTTTTCCTTATCTTCCTCACTTTTCCACTTATTCATCCTTAGATTGATTGGTAAGGTTCCTAAGAATTCTACCATCTTTCTAAAGACAAGAGGATCCTCAAACGGGTCTAATTTAATTTCCCTAATAGTTTACTGGTGGCTAGTCAATCATCTTGGTTAGTTACATATACAAGTGGCGTTGCCAAGCCAAGACTAGACTCAATCTTAAACTATCGAAAACAAAATGAAATAAAAACAAAACATAACTTAGAAATAAAAGATAGGTGCGGATGGTAGTCCGTATGTTTTTTTCTATATATATATATATATATATATATATATATATATTTTTTTTTTGCATGCCTTTTTACCCTACCATCCAAAATAATACATCAATGGGGATTAAGCTTTCCCCTTACACTTGAACTTTTACATACTTTATATTTACTATTCTACGACTCGTATTGAAACAATCAAAACACTTGGAGTACTTTTTAAAACGTTTTGCACATATGGGGGTAATAAATGATGTTCTTCCCCATTACTCCATAACACTAGTACTTTACCCATGAGTCCCAATCATCCCAAAACACTATGTACAAGATATGACTCGACTTAGCAACAATGTAACCAATTAGATAATTGACAAGGGTTTAACAAATAACAATAATGCACTAAAAGTGAGTGCATACAAGGTAGGCTAAGGTGATTTGGTTGCACATTTGGGGGTGGATTGTAAACAAATTCTTCCTTTAAGTATGATGCTTAAAGTCAGAAACGAAAGGATAGGCTCTGGAGGGTGTACTAGAGGTATCGTGTACCAAAAATGGGTACATCGCAAAGGTGTGGGAGAATTACTTGACCAATGTAGTCAATGTAATTATAATACAGGTGTAAAACATGGGTTATCCTAATGCCTCTTATCATGTAGTTAATCCTAATCTACACGAATGTAGTCTCACTTGTGGACTCGGAATGCTCACTGACGCAAGTTCTAGAATCTAAGTACTACCGGTACACAAATAAGCATTAAAGTTGAATGCTTCTCTTCCTACCAATTCTAGGGGTGAACCTCACATATTTGGGTGGAAAATTTTTAGTGGTACGGTTTTTTGTGCTAGTCATAAATTCTCCTATCCATGAGACGCTTATTAGGACCAAAGTTTCACTCCTAAATAATGTAAAAAGAATTTTAAATTTGCGCTAAAATTACCCTAACGAGTGTTTCTCTCAGTTTTATTACACAATTACTATCAAACAAGTAAAAATCAAGCATAATGGTATCCTATGAGGTATCATTAATATACCCTTATTTACCCCCCTTACACTTAAGTTGAACATTGTCCCCAATGTTCGAAAATAAGGAATTGAAAAGATAAAAAGTTTAAAAGAATGAAATCGGATACTCCCCTGATTCGTTCTTTATTCAAGTGAAGTAA
This sequence comes from Artemisia annua, assembly GCA_014162995.1. Lineage (NCBI taxonomy): Eukaryota > Viridiplantae > Streptophyta > Magnoliopsida > Asterales > Asteraceae > Artemisia > Artemisia annua. Next base: position 26,551 of record LBNU01001942.1, on the reverse strand, counting down.
CATGGTTAGATCCTCCTCCAAGAAGATGAACTATCAAAGCTTCCCTTCCAGTATATGCATCATCTTCTTGTCTTAAATAACCTGTTAAAATGGAAATACTACAAGAAACCTCGCGTAAAATCGGCGGCATTATTCATATATATATAGACGTTAACCTAGAAAGCAAGTAAGATATAATGCTTGTGGAATGAATTTTCTACAGGTTTCCTGGAATTTATAAGATGAGATTTTAACAAACATACAAGTTCCGTTAGAAAACTTAATCAACAAATAAATTCCAGAATTTTACACCTGACGTCGTCAGGTATTAACCCCTGACGCCGTCAGAGTGGTCTGACAGAAAGTTTTAGTTGTGTTTCCGGAAAATTTCTTGGAAAACCTATGTCTTAATTCCTGGAAATTCTGCAGAAAATCATTATGACTCGATACAAGCATTTGACTCTAACAATTACGAGTATGTATGCTTATTATTTATTGTTGTGATTCATGTTTCGATATGTTCTTTTAAACTTATTTAGATTTCCCTTACACTTAACTTTTGCAAAATACCTTTATATGTGATTAAGACGAAGTTAAAAACAAAATAAAGCATTTTTACAATCAAGTTAAATCATGAATCTCAAACAATAACAATAAACATGCATACGGAAACAAATAAAACATAAAAACAAACAAAACAAAGATAGGCATGGGGTGCCTCCCACGAAGCGCTTTTCTTTATTAAAGAGTCTTGTAGCTAGACTCGAGGCCTTGCCTCGTTACGTGACCTCTTGTCCGGTTGTGTACTCCGGACCTAACTCTAGACACTCCTTGTAGAATCCCATTATTTTTCTCATGACGTAGTCTACTCCTCTACGCTTATCCTCTTCATTCCTATAGTAGACCGCTTGCTTATGTTCTTTCTCCAGGTTTGATAAAAGCCGGAATTGCTCTATCTTATATGGCATTTGGTAAGCTATTTCCTCGGTCCCTTCCTTGAATTTAACTATCCCTAGGGATGGGTCATAACTCATCTTAGAGGCCTCAACAAATGGTTTCCCAAACACTACTTGAGTTAGGCAATCATCAATTACCGGTCGAATATCCTCAACTATCACAAAATCGGTGATATAGGTGAAGTTGCCTACGAATACATGAAGTCCCTTGACCCTACCCACAAAATTACTTATATATCGGGTATTCGGCAACATCCTAAATCCTAGTGGGTCTCTTTTTATCAAGTTGTAGTAGGCTCTACTCATGATGTTTATGGGGGATTTAGGGTCTATGTACGCTTTCCATGCATGAAGATGCCCTATGTTGCATGGTATGTTGAGGTTAGATGGGTCACCTGCTTTGATAATTGGATTACCTAGGAAGTGTGGTGTCTCGGGGCTATCAAACAAGTCCTTATGGTATTCCTTCTCTTCGCTAGTGGGCCACCTATTGAAGTATTCAACTTCACTTTCTACGTCATCTACCTCCTTTTTCTCACTCGCCTCGGATTCTACGATCTCAACCTTAGGGTCACTATCGTTCTTATTTTCATCATCCTCTTCCCTAATAATTGGCTTAATAGTGACAACGTTGACAAAGTGGACATTCTTGGATGATGACGGGTCCTTAGTGGGAGGTCCGCTAGTTGTGCTTCTAGTGTCCTTATTCGAGGGTGTCAACACTTGGTTGGTGAGGGCTTTCAACAAGTTGTCGATTTTATTGGTCATCTCGCTTTGTTGTTGTTTGAAATCGGCTTCAAACCTAGACAATCGAGCTTCTTGAGACGCCATAAAATCGGACATCAATCCTTCAAAATCGTGGGAAGGATTGTTGTTGGAGTTGCGGTTTGGGGGTGCACCGCTTGATTGGAAACGGTTAGGTGGGTTGGAAGAGTTGCCTTGAGGTTGTTTCCACCTAAAGTTCGGGTGACTTCTCCAAGAGGGGTTGTATGAGTCACCGTATGTGTTTTGCTCGGGCTTGAAAGTGTACCACTTATCTCCCGCTCCGTCGGTACGCGAGGATGCGTAGTCCGCAAAAGCTTGTTCGGGGAGTTCCTTGCAATCGCGAGTGTCGTGGGGACCTCTACACAATTCACAAGAAGAAGTGATTTTGTTCACTTGGCTTGAAGGTTTAGGAGCTTCGTAGGATTTCATTAGATACTTGACTTGGTCTTCAAGTTCCATGATCCTACGGTCGGAAGTGCTTGAGTTATTCGAAGGCAAGGATATTGCCTTGACCGTTTTGTTCAAATCACGGGGATCGTTCCAACTTTCGTTGTCATAGAGAGCAAGCTCGTCTATGAGTTCCCATGATTCCTCCGCACTTTTATCACGTAGCTTACCACCGGCCGCTTGGTCAATGGTTCGCTTTGTGGAGGGGTTGACGTGGTCATAGAATATTTGGACTTGGAGCCAAAGTTCTATGCCATGATGAGGGACTTTGTGAAGTAGGTCTTTGAATCGGCTCCATGCCTCATAGAGAGTTTCGCCTTGATGTTGTTGGAACATCAAGATGTCGCTCCTAAGTTTGCTAGTTCTCCCCGGTGGGAAAAATTGGGCAAGGAAGAGAGTGGTTAGGTCGTCCCAAGTGGTGATGGATCCTGCGGGTAAGCGCTCAAGCCATTGACTAGCTTGGTCACGTAGAGAGAATTGGAATAGGCGTAGTCGGGTGGTCTCTCGGGTGTCAACACTAAGGTCTATGGAATCTACGATTTTGAGGAAGTCCTTAAGGTGTTGATTTGGGTCTTCGGAACGAAGCCCATGGAATGCGCATCCGCTTTGCACCAACCGTATGGTGTCGGATCTCAAGGGTGTCACATTGGCTCTTTGGTTGAGCTCAATGGTGTTTCGATAGCCTTGATGGCTAGGTCGGGAGTACTCTCCTAAAGTGCGGGCTCTAGGAGGTGGGTTGGGAAAATTTTGGTTGTTTGGGTCGAGAAGATTACCACCTTCCATTATGTCGGATGGTAATGGTTACGAACAAAAACACGAAGAAAAAGATAGACTAAAGAGATCCTAGAAAAATAAAATAAAATCTCACTAGAAAGGAGTCTAGTGAGTAGACCTAATTAAAAATAAAAATTAACCTAAGCAATAACTATTCCCCGGCAGCGGCGCCAAAAACTTGACGCGTAGGGATTGCTTACGCACTTTGTTTTACCTCTCAAGGGATCTCAAGAGGCTTACAATCCCCACCAGGCAGTGTACCTGACCGATGTAATATAGTGTAGTGGCAAGTACCGGGGGATTGATCGTTCTCTCACAGGGAATAGTGTTCGTTAGGTTAAAGACTACTCTAATTAAGGTCTAAGGGTGGAGGATGATTATTTTTGTATTTTTATGTTTTTATGAAAGCAGTAAAATCTCGGTTTTGAAGGAGTGGGCGGAATTAGTTGCTAGTCAACTAACCCAAGTATCTACTTATGCAAATTAAATTAAAGTTTTGAGAAAACAATGGTGGGGAAAGTAGTGTTTACTTAGATTTCATTACTCCCTAACTATCTTTTACCATGTAATTAGTATGTTGAGTTTGCGTGGATGACGGGTGTATTCCTAACAAGTCGTAGGGAGTGCGTTCAATTCCCTAACTCTATAAGCTCCTACCTCACTATATGACGATACGTCAAGTATCCTATCATAAGCTCACCGATAGCAACCTACGCATGAAATACTACCTTAAAATCGATTAACGCACATACGATTCACGTTTCCTAAGACGTTCAAGCTTGTTACCGTATAGGAGGTTAGCCAGTTTTCTTAAGTCTAACGTAGATGAAACATTCATCCAAATCACAATCACAACATACACATCACATGATAATCAATAGTTAGGTTTCATTAGATCTAAGCAAACACAAGTTAATTTAGCCTAGCATGTTAAAGGAAAGAAAAGCACAAACATAAATCATACAACACATAGACATATTGTATGGATTGAATGAAGACTTATCTTAGATTAAACATGCAAGTTAGAGGGGTAAAAGTACCCTCTAAGGTCTGTAATACACGAGCTAGGGTTTAACCCTTAAGTTCTCCACCAAGTTCCTCTTTTAAAACAATAAAATTCGTCCTATATATATAGAAAATACGGGCTGACGGCGTCAGCCCAAGGTGTGACGCCGTCACGCCGACGATTAGGGTTTTGTGATGGCCTTCTTGACGTCGTCACGCCGCCTTGTTCCAGATCTGACGGCCTTCCCTGACGCCGTCACCAAACTAGGCCAAAAACTCTCTGGCCCGTCATGAGTAACTTCCAATTTCTTCACTTCATTTGTTCCTGACGTCGTCACGTTGAAGCTTGTGACGCCGTCACCTTCTGTGCACTTTAGGGTCTTTTGAGATTTTGTTGTTTTCCGCACTTTTTCACTCCGAAAACGCCCGAAAATGCTTCTTTTGTGATTTTCTCCTCAAAAGTACCTAAAATGAGAAAAGAAACGACTTTGGGTGAAATCCGATCAAATAATATACGAATTAGGACTCAAACTGACCCCTAAAAACGTAACATTTTTCGTCTCATCAATAACATTGTGTACATGAAGCATTAACCAGAAGCACTTTGCCATAAGTCATATCAGCTCGTATGAAGATGTCGATAAGCAATATCATCTCACGCTTCAAACATTCTTCTCACGTTTCTTCTCATTGAAAGCTGAAGTAATATATGCCACAAGTTATCAAGATACCACTTCCCCCAAGAAGATGGAATAATACACCAGAAAACAAGTTAAGATATTGATTGTCTCTGCGGTTGTGACATTTGTCTTCCCAGAATATCTTCAGCTAAGAAGTATAAAGCTCATCACATACCTCAGAATCAGCAACACATTACACTTGAAATCATGTGAGAAGAACAATATTGGCTCAAATGTATCATGTGAGAATCAACTGCTACAGAAACTCTCTATGACTATCTTAATCAACCCTTATGTAGGCTATTTGAAGTGACCACTGATGAAGTAAACCCGATATACCAAACTTGACACTGAAGTAGAATTCCCCAAATCCGTTACTTAAGCTTGCACCGTTGTTGATTAAAGAACGATGTAGAAGAAACCCTCTAAGTATGTTAGACACTCAACAAAGAGCCAAAATAAGTACAACACCTCTTGAGACTATCCACATCCGCATCTGCGTGTGACACTGAGCACTACAATGTAACTCCTTGAGGTGATAGCTATAACCCGTGAGTACTACAATGTTACTCCTTCCATCGGGTATAACTAGATAATCCACGTCCCAATCATAAACTTTAGGACTTCAAGCAAGTCATCAATCGATAAATGAAGTTTCGATAATGAAATAAGTAGACGCTTTCGTAAAACACACTTCAATCTCAATTAAGGGATGCCAAATAAACTCTGTGATCACTTGACATTGCATGTCCAAATACTTAGCCGTTTTGACGTTTTAGCCGACATTTTCCATTATGTTCTTGTGGTTGATTTACAGAGTGCTCATTGGAGGGAACAACAATCCTTGATTTCATAACAAAAGAATTGGATCATTATTCATGTGTGCAACTTCAATATCATGATAGTCATCATCAACACCTTGAGGAGTAACTAGAGATTGGGTTACTTGAGTAGTCCGAGTAATAATTCTAGATGGTGCATCTTGATCAATGGAGATTAAAGAAGGTTAACCAGTTGAGTCAGCAGGAACCGGAGCAAGAGCTTCATGAACTAGATGATCAACATTCGTTGAGGCATGGAAGTATTCATCAAACATAAATCCCAGTCATCCTTAGCAAATGGAACATTAGGTGTTGGGGGAGAGTCGTATGACCATTCTTCAAACATCAATCAATATGTAGTATAATCACCCTTCTCCCCCTCAAAAATTGCATACGAGGTTTGCCATTTTTGATTGAGCAAGNATAACATTGTGTACATGAAGCATTAACCAGAAGCACTTTGCCATAAGTCATATCAGCTCGTATGAAGATGTCGATAAGCAATATCATCTCACGCTTCAAACATTCTTCTCACGTTTCTTCTCATTGAAAGCTGAAGTAATATATGCCACAAGTTATCAAGATACCACTTCCCCAAGAAGATGGAATAATACACCAGAAAACAAGTTAAGATATTGATTGTCTCTGCGGTTGTGACATTTGTCTTCCCAGAATATCTTCAGCTAAGAAGTATAAAGCTCATCACATACCTCAGAATCAGCAACACATTACACTTGAAATCATGTGAGAAGAACAATATTGGCTCAAATGTATCATGTGAGAATCAACTGCTACAGAAACTCTCTATGACTATCTTAATCAACCCTTATGTAGGCTATTTGAAGAGACCACTGATGAAGTAAACCCGATATACCAAACTTGACACTGAAGTAGAGTTCCCCAAATCCGTTACTTAAGCTTGCATCGTTGTTGATTAAAGAACGATGTAGAAGAAACCCTCTAAGTATGTTAGACACTCAACAAAGAGACAAAATAAGTACAACACCTCTTGAGACTATCCACATCCGCATCTGCGTGTGACACTGAGCACTACAATGTAACTCCTTGAGGTGATAGCTATAACCCGTGAGTACTACAATGTAACTCCTTCCATCGGGTATAACTAGATAATCCACGTCCCAATCATAAACTTTAGGACTTCAAGCAAGTCATCAATCGATAAATGAAGTTTCGATAATGAAATAAGTAGACGCTTTCGTAAAACACACTTCAATCTCAATTAAGGGATGCCAAATAAACTCTATGATCACTTGACATTGCATGTTCAAATACTTAGCCGTTTTGACGTTTTAGCCGACATTTTCCATTATGTTCTTGTGGTTGATTTATAGAGTGCACATTGGAGGGAACAACAATCCTTGATTTCAGAACAAAAGAATTGGATCATTATTCATGTGTGCAACTTCAATATCATGATACTCATCATCAACACCTTGAGGAGTAACTAGGGATTGGGTTACTTGAGTAGTCCGAGTAATAATTCTAGATGGTGCATCTTGATCAATGGAGATTAAAGAAGGTTAACCAGTTGAGTCAGTAGGAACCGGAGCAAGAGCTTCATGAACTAGATGATCAACATTCGTTGAGGCATGGAAGTATTCATCAAACATAAATCCCAGTCATCCTTAGCAAATGGAACATTAGGTGTTGGGGGAGAGTCGTATGACCATTCTTCAAACATCAATCAATATGTAGTATAATCACCCTTCTCCCCCTCAAAAATTGCATACGAGGTTTGCCATTTTTGATTGAGAAAGTGAATAAGAATACAATCAATCATGTAGTTTATTCACCCTTCTCCCCCTCAAAAATTGCATACGAGGTTGCCATTTTTTATTGAGTAGGTGAATAAGAATACAATCAATCATGTAGTTTATTCACTTCTCCCCCTCAAAAATTGCAAACGAGGTTGCCATTTTTGATCAAACAAGTGAATAAGAATTCGATCAAAGATAAGTAGATCCACTTGATGACTGAACGAACATGGAGAAAGCATGAAGCATGTTGATGGGAATGGTCAAAAAAAAGATTACTCTTCTTTCGAAGATAAGGCGCACTGAATCGTTTACCTTTCTTTTCTTTGATGAACGGGGCCTGAAGTGATGTCAGCAGACGCCATTATGTTGACATTGAGGACCGAGGCTTGAACTGATTTGTTCAAACGTCATAGTCGTTGAAGAACGAGGCCTGAACTGAAGTGTTCAAACGTCATATTCATTGAAGAACGAGGCCTGAACTGATGTATTCAGACGTCATAGGCACACATACATCAACATTGACTTTCTATACCTCCTAAAGCAGGAGATATGCTTGCTTTAGGACTCCAGACTTTGAGTCTTCTCATGTAGTGAATGATCGATGTATCTACAACTGAGTAAGGACTACCTGCACTAACATCAGAAACTTGATTGCATATATATGGGTTAGTGACATTAGTATCCAAACCCTTGGGGGTTTCACGGTCAACCATGGTTTTGCCATCGGTAAGAAGCTTTCCGGTAGGTTTCCACCTANGAGATATGCTTGCTTTAGGCCTCCAGACTTTGAGTCTTCTCATGTAGTGAATGATCGATGTACCTGCAACTGAGTAAGGACTACCTGCACTAACATCAGAAACTTGATTGCATATATATGGGTTAGTGACATTAGTATCCAAAACCTTGGGGGTTTCACGGTCAACCATGGTTTTGCCATCGGTAAGAAGCTTTCCGGTAGGTTTCCACCTAAGTCCAACATTCTTAAAGATTCTACCAGTTGGTATCCACTTATGGCAAGATCTAGGATTGTTAAGCTTCTCATGCATAGTGGAAGACTTATAGTGATTCCTAGTCTCCAAAGATTTAGCAATGTGTATCCACCTAGGAGAAGTTTTAGGTTTGTTTTGCTTCTTATGCATTGTAGATGACTTACTAAAAATCCTGGACTTAACAGGTTGAACCATAGCAATTGTGAAGATCGTTGAAGACTCTTAGACGATGTCTAATATTATTTAATATCTAGGAATACATAATAACGAAAGTGGAATATTCAAACAATGAATTAACGTTATCATGAACAAGGTTTTTCATTATCATTCACTTCTCTAACGATTACAAACTACTTAACATGTTCTACCTTGATCAAGTAGAACACGTTATATAAACTAAAACACTAAACCCTAGGCGTTTATCTCCTACGCCTAGGTTACACACACACACACACCTTTACTAGACGTCTACATTGTGGAAGACTTGAATAATAAATCTAATGAACCATGTCCTCTTTATATACTAGAGGATTAGGGTTTACAAGATACTACGAAGGACTAATAAATAAAACTTCTTTTGCAAGAAAGTCCTTCCCATCTTTTGTAGAATTACTTCTTGTCACTTCAAGCCCTTCATGTTTCATTCTTCTTGTTTTGTATCATCAAATCAATAATAGACCCAACAATCTTCCCCTATTTGATGATGACAAAACAAACACCTTCTTGTACGAACTTCCATAGACGAAGTAGAAAAGTTGAGATAATTAAATCTCGCCATGAATGAAACAATCTTGTCTTCGCCTTAAGCCATGCCATGCCACTCTAACATCTCTTCCCCTTTTTGTTATCAACAAATAGAGAACGAATGAAAAACTTCCCCTTGAGTAGTGCATGAACATGAAAAACACATCATAAGAATAAGCTTCCCCTAAAATCAATGTGTTAACCATCTTCATGATTCTTCAAATCTGTAGGCTATATGTAATGATCACATGTGAAGAAAACCGAGTATAACGAATTTGATGAAGAAGTAGAATAACCCAAACTTGTGTCTTAAATCTTATACTATCCACGGAACTCCATACTTATACGAAACCATAAATATAGGTACACCGCAATCCCTTGACAAAATCCTCAACTAATATGAGACACTGAGCACTACAATGTAACTCCTTTAAGTGATAGCCAATGTGTGCATAGAGCATCATAAGAAAAATCACACATTGCTAGATTCATCAAGCTATATGATAAGAACACAAACCTGTGAAACTCAACTACAACATCAAATAAATGATACTCAACCTTCTTCGTAATCAATTAATCCATAAGAACCAAATACGAGCCTTTAAAAACCTTTAAGAACATAAACTTCTTCCTGTGTGTGTGAACCAAATAACCTTCTGTGTGTGTAATCCAAAACCAATCAAACTCATATGTACTTCCCCTTACTGCTCATAAACCATGCATAGATATTGAACCATAAAACTATTACATGTCTCCATAAATCACAGCAGTACTTTGCAATAAACAGTACCTTGAGAATTGATCGTGGCAGGATAAGCTGGTGAAGCTTTAACCACTAGGATCGTCTGTTCCCATACGAGGGTGAATTGATCTGTCACTCGAGTCGTGAGTTACTGTGATAGTGATATTGGTTTAAAAGATGAGATTGGTTTTACTTATACTACGAAACTCTGTTTGAAATTTAAAGAAATAAAAGACGAAGATAAAAGTAATAAAGAAGAACGACATAGAGAAAAATAAAGCTAAGAGTATAAAACGTAAAAGAAATGAAATGAAGACACAAATATAAGAAGAAGTAAGTAAAATGTTTTTGGATTTTATATTTAATCAACGAAAAGAAAATTTAAACTAAGAAGGTTTACAAGATTAAAGTAAACTAAAATTTTAAACTTAATAAAAAAATAAAGTAAACTAAGTTTAAATGAAACTTAAAAAGGTTTAAAGATAGATTTCGCAGAGTTTCGCTTAGAAATAATCTAAACAAAACTTCAACTCGATAACGATTGAAGTAAGAAAAGCCTTGCTCAGCTGAAAACTTGAAAATTAGAAATGAAAATTGGTAAACGAGATTAACCAAAATTAACCTGAAATGACACCTCGCTACATAAAAATGAAACTCGTTAAACTAACATATAAAATAACAAAACTCGTAAACCGTACAAGTCATACTCGCGAGTATTAAATATACTCGCTAACTTAAAGTAAACTCAGCTAAGATCTGTAAAGCGTGCCCCCATCATTACTCGGCTAGATTTCAGAACTCATACTCGCTATATTATCTGAAACTAGCTATTTATTCGAAAAACCAAACCGCTATAAAAAGAGACACCACAAACCGCTGGAATTAACAATACTCGCTGAAAACTAGAAATGATACTCGCTGAGGAACCTCTTAATACTCGCTAAGAAATCTTAGCCAACAACAAACTCGCCTAGATGTACAACAGCATACGACTAGAATTCGTAGTGATACTCACTTAGGACTGGCTGTCAAACTCGCTAAACCCTAAACTTTATTGAACCATTACATAAACATTGAAATAAGCTAAGACTACTAAAAAAACTAACTCTAGACTAACAAGACAAATGAGGGCTATGGAAGGGATTTTAAGGAAGCCATGGAGCTGCCTTGTTTACAATTGCATTAGCCCCTTAAGTTTTCTTCCAAAATTATGATAATACTAAGCATAAACTAGAATACAACGTTTTAAACTATCTAGAAATAGCAACTTAAGTCCTTGTAACTTTGAGGTGATGGTAGACGAGCTTCCAAAGATCTTCAAAGCATAAAAGGATCACTAGCTCGGATTAGAAAGTTTAACTTCATATCTCATCTTGGAGCTGTTGATCAAGGTCTCTGTACTTTCTTGAGCCTTTGAGAAATAATTCGTCTTCACGGGCTTTTCACAAGTATATTTCATCTTTTACTTCACTTACAAACTCTTTTCCACATCTCGTGCTCGTTTTGGGCTTTTAGGTTGCTTTTCATGTTGTTTTTGCAATATCCTTAACTGCACAGTCATAAACACAAAAACACGATATCTTTGGCTTTGAACATTAGTTTTTGGTCTATAATAGTCTAATAATGGTGAATAAAAGGTATGTGAATAAGCACATACCAAAATCCCCCAGACTAAGGTATTGCGTGTCCTCACGCAATGTAATCACATCACGCCTTAAGAATAAATAATTTCAAAACCTCTCCTTACTAACTTTGAAAAGTAGCGAAACGTTCAAGAGGGTTACGGAATCATTTATTCCCTAAAACGCCCCGGCTTTCTGTATTTTGACTATGTACATCATATATTATACTACTTTAGCTTATGACGGTGTGAATGACTTTCATTATCTTTTGATAACGATTAAGGGTCATAGAGCAAGAACACGATTCATAGAAAAGTGATCGATTGGATAAAATTCATCGTCCTTGATTTTTCACAAGTCCCAAACTAAGTGCAAAAACGAGATCACCGCTTACTTAGACGCTAGATACCAATACCACTCATGGAAGTTACTTGTGTGTGGTCACCTCCCGCTCCCAAATCTTAGTGCATCTAGAATTTTTTAATTGATTTGAGAAATGAATTGCTTCATGTTTTCTCGTTTCAATATGATTTAGTCCGATAAAGATACCAAGTTCAAACGCTAAGTAGTTATCGATCTTCCCTTAAGAAGGTCTGCAAGAGAAATGTGGTCCACATCAAGGATATTGGATACATACAAGGACTTTGGAATGCATCAGAAATAGACATAAGTTGGCGAGTACATTTCACGTGCACCTCATGCGTCCGATCTAGGATCGTAACATGCACCTCACGCGCGACTAACTTTAGTCTTAACACTAGAACTCATGATCCATAAATCTTCAACATACATCCTTATTCTTTCTTTTCTTTTCTTTTCTTTTTCTTTCTTTTTTTTTTCTTTTTCTTGATACTTTTTTTTTTCACTTTTTGTTTTTCTTTCTTTTTCTTGCCTTAGTAACTTCTCAACTCCGAACCTTCACGGTTTCAATCCAAGACCTACCGCCAAGTGCTAGGGTTGGAATCTAGGATCCAAGGCCCGATCTCAATCCGAAGTCTCAAAGCACCTTAGCTCATACATAACAACGGGATTTAGGGTAGCTCCGAAACCACATGCGTACTACGCTTATTCAACGATATACAATACAACTCGAGATAATGACGTGTATCCATGATGTGTACCCAATTTCTCAAGCAAAGATTCTCTTTAGAAGATAAAGAACTACTCATCGGCTAAACCTAACATCTTTAGTTAGCACACAAGATATGGGGTGAAATAAGCTGATGGGAACGAAAGGCCACAAGTACCTTCGATGAGCTCTAAAGAGAACCACTACTCCACGTATGGTAACTAACTTCTAAATAAACACTATCATATCTCATTCTCCGCATTTTGAAAATCTCAAATAATGAGATCTGCGGATACTTAGCCGATAATTTTTAGCCATGCATATATTAAAGTAAAGTACGGGAGCCGACAAAAGAGTAGCTCCTTGTGTACAAAACTAGCAAAAGCTTTTATGATCATCTTTGGTTAAGGGAACATGCTAGGGCTCAACACGCCCGGATCAAGTCAAAATTTTTATTCTCACTCTTACCTAGTAGGAAAGTCAAACGCGGTGTCAAAACTCTTATTCTATTTTTGCATAGTTTTTATATATTTTTCTCATTTTTTATTTATTTTTTTTTGTGCTTTTTGCTTTGAAAATTTTCAAAATTTTTCAATTTTTTAGATTTTTGAGGAAAACGGGGTTGCGTAAGTAAACGACAAAGATGAAAGTGCTAGGTCAATCAAATCGAAGATTCACCCCCCCCCCAGACTAAAGATAAACATTGTCCTCAATGTTTAAAAAGGTAAGAGTAATCCTAACAATAATTCTAAGGCCGTTTATTAAGTATGCCAAAGATACCATTAGTCGATAAGATTTTGGATATAGGATTTCCAAGCAAGCATCAACACATGGGACTCGAGTGGAGATGAGACGATCCACGTGCACGAGAGTCATCATGAATTGGAGAAATCCTGCACAAACACAAACAACCAAGCAAACACAAGATTGGAAGAGGTCGCCCTCCTCGCGTTACTTATTAGAAACTAGAAAACATAGATGGATAAGCATGGGGTGCCTCCCACGAAGCGCTTTGTTTTTGATCATCGAGTCACTTAGCTTGACTCTATCCCCGAATTTAGTTGTCCTTGGGGAAAGTTTGGAGATCCGGGATCACCAAAGGTAGATCCCCTCCAAAGTAGTGTTTCAAACGATGACCGTTTACCTTAAAATGTTCCCCATTTTGGTTAAAAAGTTCAACAGTACCATAAGGAAAAACTTGGGCAACGGTAAACGGTCCAGACCAACGGGACTTTAGCTTTCCAGAAAATATTTTTAACCTTGAGTTAAAAAGCAAAACTTGATCACCGACATTAAAAACACGATTTTTGATTTTTGAATCATGAATCCGTTTTGTTTTCTCCTTATAAATCAAAGAATTTTCATAAGCTTGATCTCGGAGTTCATTCAACTCATTCAACTGGATTTTTCGGTGATCACCCGCGGTTTTTAAATCATAATTCACATGTTTTAAAGCCCAGTAGGCGCGATGCTCTAGCTCAATCGGAAGATGACATGCCTTTCCGTACACGAGCTTGTAAGGGGTACAACCAATTGGTGTTTTATAAGCTGTGCGGAAGGCCCAGAGTGCATCATCTAACTTGTCCGACCAAGAAGAACGATTCTCACCCACGGTTCTTTCCAAAATTCTTTTTAGACCACGATTCGACACCTCGACTTGACCACTAGTTTGAGGATGATAAGCGGTACTAAGTCGATGGGTAACACCATATTTTGACATAACTTTTGAAAATCGGTCATTACAAAAATGAGTTCCACGGTCACTGATAATAGCTCGAGGTGTACCGAATCTGGCAAACAAACTTTTCAAAAATTTTACAACCACTCGGGCGTCGTTAGTTGGAAAAGCTTTTGCTTCAACCCATTTAGAAAGATAATCGACTGCCACGAGGATGTATTTGTTTTTGTTTGAAGATGGAAATGGTCCCATGAAATCGATTCCCCAAACGTCAAAGATTTCACAAACTTGGATGGAGTTTTGAGGCATCTCATCCCGCTGTGAAATTTTTCCTTGTCGTTGGCACGCGTCACAAGACTTCACCAGGTCCTGTGCATCGCGGTAGATCGAAGGCCAGAAGAAACCGGAGTCAAAAACTTTTTTAGCAGTAAAATTGGCACCATGATGTCCCCCTGTGGGTCCATTGTGGCATGCCATCAAAATAGCTTCGGCCTCTTTACCATGGACACATCTCCGAATGATTTGGTCCGCACAAATTTTGAACAAATAAGGGTCTTCCCAAAAATAATGTTTCACATCTTTGAAAAATTTCTTTTTGGCCTGAGTCGACATTCCTTTTCTTATAAAATTCCCCGCATGGTAGTTTGCAAAATCGGCAAACCATGGGGTACTAGAATCACCAAGTGACACGCTCCCAAGGGCCTCGAGAGGAAATGAGTCATTGATATCCTTTTTCTCGAGCACGCCTTGGTGAGGATTTTCAAGACGGGATAAATGGTCAGCAGCTAGGTTCTCCGATCCTTTTTTATCTCTAATTTCAACTTTAAACTCTTGTAAAAGGAGAACCCAGCGCATTAGTCTTGGTTTGGCATCAAGCTTGGTCATCAAGTATTTTAAGGCTGAATGGTCCGTATACACTATGCATTTCTTTAAAAGCAGATATGGTCGAAATTTTTCAAAAGCATAAATAACTGCCAACATCTCTTTTTCAGTTGTGGTGTAATGAAATTGGGCACTGTTCATGGTCTTGCTTGCATAGTGTATAGGGGAAATCCCCAATTGCATAATCACTTGCATCACACATTAGTTCAAAGGGGAAATCCCAATCGGGGGCAACTAAAATAGGAGCCTCCGTCAACTTCTTTTTAAGGGTATTAAATGCTTCAATGCACTCATTGGTGAAGATGAACGGGCCTTCCTTTTCTAAAAGGTGAGTCAATGGTCGCGATATTTTGGAAAAGTCTTGTATGAAACGTCTATAAAAGCCAGCATGACTGAGGAAACTTCGAATTCCCTTGACGGTCGTGGGATTAGGTAATTTTGCGATAACATCGACTTTGGCACGGTCGACCTCAATCCCGGCTTTTGAGATTTTATGGCCGAGGACTATACCCTATTTAACCATAAAGTGACACTTTTCCCAATTCAGAACTAGGTTAGTGTCTTCACACCTTTGGAGCATTTGTTCTAAATGGGAGAGACAAGACGAAAATGAATCACCATACACGGAAAAATCATCCATAAAAACCTCCATTGTCTTCCCGATCATGTTTTGAAAAATGGCGGTCATACATCTCTGGAACGTGCCTGGGGCATTGCATAAGCCGAAGGGCATACGTCGATAGGCAAACGTTCCGTAGGGACAAGTAAAAGTGGTTTTCTCTTGATCGGGAGGATCAATGGGAATTTGAAAATAGCCAGAAAAACCATCAAGAAAACAATAAAACTCATTTCCTGCAAGTCGTTCAATCATTTGATCCATGAAAGGAAGCGGAAAATGGTCCTTTCGAGTTGCTTCATTGAGCTTTCGATAATCGATGCACACTCTCCAACCGGTTACGAGACGTGTGGGAATAAGCTCATCATCATCATTCGTCACGACAGTCATTCCACCCTTCTTTGGCACACAATGAACCGGGCTAACCCATGAGCTATCAGAAATTGGGTAAATCATCCCAGCATCGAGGAGTTTGATAACTTCATTCTTGATTACATCATGGATTTTTGGGTTAACCCGTCTTTGTTGTTGGATGGACGGCTTAGCATCGTTTTCAAGTAAAATCTTGTGGGTGCAAAAACGAGGGTCTATGCCCTTGATGTCGGAAATACGCCAAGCGATGGCATCTTTGTGTTTCTTAAGCATATCAACGAGACGGTTCTTCTCCTCATCTTGAAGGTGTTTAGAGATAATGACTGGAAATTTGTCGGTTCCTTCCAAGAATGCATATTCAAGATGAGGAGGTAAATCCTTAAGCTCGAGTTCTGGAGGCTTTTCGTTAGATGGCTCGACCTTTTTGACTTCTTCAACATAAAGTTTCTTCGGAGGGAGAGGTGAAAATGGATCTTCATTCAAGAGTTTTTCAAGCATAAGAATGTCTCCCTCCGGATCATAGTAAGAATCATCACTATCCGATAATGAAGATGTATCGGTAGAAAGAAAAGCATCGACTTCTTCCAAAAAGAAATCACCTCCTTCGAACGGAGTGAAAGAAGGGGAAGAGTCGGCAATTATGGGTTGAGAAGTAGAAGAATTATCTTGGGGTGAAGAAAGAGTAGAAGTGGGATTGCCACTTGAAAAACCGAGTATCTCTTGAGAATACTCATCAGAAACTTCATCAATGACATCGATTTTGCTGATGGTCATGGGTTCATCGGTGGAGGAATATCTTGCTGTTTGGTCCAAATTAAACGTAACGGCTTCATGACCATCTCGCAAGGTAATCTCTTCATCGTACACATCAATCAAAGCACGGCCCATCTTTAGGAAACCTCGTCCGAGAATGAGAGGAACCCTCGGATCGGGATCAAAATCGACGACAACAAAATCAGCTGGAAAGTGAAATTTTCCCACATTGACGATGACATCCTCGGCTATGCCATTAGGACGAGAGGTAGAACGGTCGGCAAGTTCGAATGTCATGCGTGTTGGAGTCAAAGGGGGTAACGACAATTTCTGCCAGACGGAAAACGGCATAAGGCTAATGCTAGCACCTAGATCGGCTAAGGCGAAACATTGAACCATTCCGGGAAAATTGCATGGAATTAAGAACTTGCCGGGGTCTTCAAGCTTTTCGGGAAGCTTTTTAAGGAGCACTGCCGAGCAATTCGCATTCAAAGGTGTGGTTGACATTTCATACAATTTATCTTTATTATTCAACAAGTTTTTAAGCATTGACGAAAACTTTAGCATTAACACAACAGCATCAGCAAGACTCAAATCAAAGCGAATGTCTTGAAACATCTTAAAGAACTTTTCCTTCATTATGTCATTTTTATCTTGACGTTTTTGCTCATTAAGACGAAAAGGATATGGAAGACTTGTTTTAACTGGTTCATCTTGTTCAAAAACAATTTTCTCTTTTCCTTTTGAAACATTTGCATTTTCATTTGACGGTTGAACCACCGGAGGTTGGATATTTTTGGTCCTTCCTTGGTGAATAGGAATTCTCGTATCCGCTGTCACCTCGGTTGCACGGTCTACTACCTTTGAAGGAGGAGTATAAGAGATAGTTGGAACCGTTGCTTCTTTGTAAGAAACGCCACTGCGTGTTGTGATCACCTTGACATCGCCCCTCGGGTTAGCGATCGTGTTGCTAGGTAGAGAAGTGGTACCCGAACCAGAGGGTCGATCATTTAAACGCTTGTTCAATTCAGCCATTTCATTAAGCATCACATGATTCATTTCTTCTTGTTTTTTAAGTTGTGTCTGCTGACTTAGTATCAAAGCTTGTTGGTTTTGGTTGAAGGTTTGTTGGTTTTGGTTTTGACGAAGTAATTCTACCAACAACTCATCTGTGTTAGATTGATTTTGAATAACACCTTGGTTTTGGTTAAAAGTTTGCCCACGGGCATTGTTATTGAAACCTTGACCTTGATTTTGAAAATTTTGATTCCCATGATTATTATTTCCATAATTAGCTCCTTGATTACCAAAATTTCCATGATTACTTTGAAAGTTTCGATTTTGGTTAAAACCTTGATTTTGATTTTGAAAACCTTGATATGCACGGTTCTGATTTTGATTGACTTGATTACCATGACTTTGCACATTTTGGTTTTGTGGCGGACTATTAAAACCTGGTGGTGGTGCAAGAAAGTTGGTGGAACGGTAGCTGAGGAGATTGCGGTCTCCTTGGGGTTGGTATCGGTTACCACCCATGTTAGCAGCGTACACATTCTCTTGAGCGAAAGAACCGGTTGTTGGACATTCGTGGTATGAATGGGGACCACCACAAGTTTCGCAACTTTGGTTAACTGTATTGACGGTTTGACGATTGTTGTTAAAATTTGCAACAAACGCATCAAATTTTTCGTTAAGAGCGGCGATTTCAGGATTAGAAATCGTGGTAGATCTGATTGACTCTCGTTCAGCAGTAGAATCCCAATAATTATGGTGAGCAGTCATATTTTCGATGAGATCCCAACATTCTTCAGGCCGTCTTTTCATAAATGTTCCTCCAGCTGCTGCATTGATCGTGTCACGATGTCATAAATTCAGCCCATTATAGAACGTATCAATGATTGTGACAAGTAACATGTTGTGATTCGGACATCGATCAATAGCAAGCTTGTAACGTTCCCAAGCTTCGAACAAGGTTTCATCCGGACGTTGATGGAAATTGCATATGTCGTTCCTTAGCTTGGTCACCATCGACGGTGGAAAGTATTTGGCTAAGAACCTTGAAACCATTTCATCGAAGGTGTGAATTGAATTCTTTGGGAGCCGGTCAAACCAGTTGGTAGCATGGTGAGTTAATGAGTATGGGAAAAGGTATAGGCGAAGAGAATCATCGGTAACACCATTTTGTTTCATGCTTTGAGTGACGGTTAAGAATTTATCAAGATGTTTGTTCGCGTCCTCATCGGGTAAACCGTGAAATTGGCAGAAATTTTGGACTTGTTGGATCATATGGTGTTTGAGTCCAAAATCTGCAGCATCGATTCCCAAAGGTGCAATCGGGCTACCTCGCCCATACATGGTTGGAGTACACAACTCTTCCATCGTTCGGAGATCTGCAGGAGGTTGAGGTCCCACCGGAGGTTCCTCATTTTGATGGACGTTATTGTTCATCTCTTCAACGTTAGGATGTAACTCGGGTACGATCCTTTGTTTTCGTCTACGACGACTGCGGTTAGAAGGCACTGTAGAAGAAGACGGTTGCTCATTCAAGTTAGACTTGGAACGAGTGATCATACAAATCAAAACAAAACCAAGTGAAAAAGAAAGTAGAAAGGAAAATCTTTTTGGTTTTTATAAGTTTATAAAAGAAAAGAGAAAATATTTTTGGCTTTTATAGGTTTTATAATTTTTAGTTGTTTTTATGTTTAAGAAAAGCGTTAACTTCTAAAAGAAGGTTCTTCAAATCACAAGTCTCGAACGACGAATGACTTAATCTTTTCAACCGCTCCCCGGCAGCGGCGCCAAAAATTGATGTGAGGTTAAACTAGCTAGTGAAAGCAAGAACCTCGGGTCGTAGTCCCAACGAGGGTTGAAATTGATCTTGTCACTCGAGTCGTGAGTTATGTGAAGTGAATTGGTTTAAAAGAGGTGATTTGGTTTTAATTATACTACGAAACTTGGTTAAAGACTTAAATGAAATAAAGAACGAGAAAAGGAGAAATAAGTTGAACGATAAAAGAAAACATAAGTTGAATAACACGTAAAGAAAATGAAATAAGAAAGAAAGAAAGAAAATGTTTTTGAGCTTTTAGATTTAATTAATTAAAGAAAAGTAAAGTAAACGTTTAAATGAAAATAAAACTAGTGAAAAGAAAAATAAGCTAAGTTAAAAAGATTTAAGGAAAATTCGACAGAGTAACGGTAGGAAATGAAATAAAGAAAACTCCACTCAATAAACGATGGAGTGTAAATAAGCCTAGCTCGGCTTAAGAATTAAGTGAGACACGACACTAAAAAGACTAAGACTCGAAAATGAAAGTGAACAAAACTCAAACTCGCTAAGATAAAAAAAAACAAACTCGCTAGGTTTTAAAATGAAATGATACTCGCTACCTAAATACCCAAACTCGCTAGCCTATTTTTTTAATCCATACTCGCTAGACTTGAAACAACATACTCGCTAGGTTTTTAAATTGAAACTCGCTAGGTTGTTTTTAAAACCAAACTCGCTAGAAGTTGTAAAAGACTCAAACTCGCTAACTAAAAAATATGAAACTCGCTAATACTCGACTCCAAACTCGCTAAGAGAAAACCTATACTCGCTGAAACTAGACAAACTCGCTATTAATGAAGCTCTATACTCGCTAGGTTCCAGCCAAGTTCATACACGCTGGATTTTAATAGCCTACTCGCTAGAATGAAAAGAACATACTCGCTAACTCTTATAAAATTACCCATACTCTCTAAACCCTAAATATGAAACTCGCTAGGAACAATTTTAGACTCTGGACACTTTTTTAATTCGAAAACTAATTATTAAATTTGATAAAACTTATGAAAACTAAATAAGGAACAAGTTTAAGACACTAAATAAGCTACCAAATAAGCCAACGAGCTCGAATAAGCCTAAACCATTATCATAAGGCACGAAAACAAATTCTCATGCAAAGGTGGTAAAGGGCTTATAGAAGCTTTTGTAAGAATGATAAGAAACAAAATAAGCTTGAAAGATTAGAAGTAATAAGATTAAAAGACCAAAATAAACTATGAAAGATTTAAGACACCAAAATAAGCTTGCATTAATTAAAAATTACACTAAGACTTGAAATAAACTAAAATCTAACCAACATAAAATGAAGCTAGGGGAGGGTATTTAAGGGAGCCATGGTGGCTTAACCTTTTACATCTTGTACACTTAGCCCCTTGATCTTCTAAATTATGTGAATACTAAGCATAAACTAGAGATACAACGCTTTTAAACTATTTAAAATAGCAACTTAAGTCCTTGTAACTTTGAGGTGCTGTGTAGACGAGCTTTCCAAAGATCTTCAAAAGCATAAAAGTGATCACTAGCTCGGATTTAGAAAGTTTAACATCATAATAATCTTGGAGCTTTGATTAAGCGTCTCTTGTACTTTCTTGAGCCTTTGAGAAATAATTCGTCTTCACGGGCTTTTCACAAGTAGATTTCATCTTTTACTTCACTTTCAAACTCTTTTCCACATCTCGTGCTCGTTTTGGGCTTTTAGGTTGCTTTTCATGATGTATATCCATACCTGCACAGTCATAAACACAAAAACACGATATCTTTGGCTTTGAACGTTAGTTTTTTGGTCTAAAATAGTATAATAATGGTGAATAAAAGTTATGTGAATAAGCACATACCAAGGAGCTACTTCATTATATCCTATGCCACTACCTTTTCTCATTAATTGACACTAAATAGTATGATCTATAGCTGTTGAAGCAAATTTTTGTTTTTCATCTCATACAATATGTTTATCTTTATCTGCAAGAGCTTCATCTCTAGCCTGTTCTGCTTCTATTAACTTTTTCTTAAGCATTTCAATCTCATTCTTTTTAACAAAAATCTCACTATCCTGTATATTGATTCTATCAATATATTCAAACTCACACTCTTTAAGATATTCAAGTCTTCTTTCTACATTTTGAATTCCTACTTTATAACCTAAGTTATCAAGTTTTAGGGACTCAACTTCTTTCCTAAGACTTTCATTCCTAGCTTTAAGTTCTTCTATAGTGTCTACACAAGATTGAAAAGAACAAGTAGAACCATTAGACTCATTGGATACCTCAGAGTCAGAACTAGAGGATGAAGAAACATAGGCCAGAAGAGCAAAGTTATGCCCTTTAGTCTTGACTTCAGCAATGAAAGCTTGGTTTGGTTCTTCTGCAGCCAAGTTACTCCAGTCATAGTCACCTAGCCCATCACAAGACACCAAAGCAGTAGAAGGCTTTGACTCATCTTCAGTCTTCTTGGGAGTCTCAACATTCTTCTTTGGAGCTCTGCATTCCCTGGCAAAATGCCCCTTTCTATTACAGTTGTAGCATTCCATCATTGATTTGTCAAATCCCATATTACCCTGAGGCTTATAGTTGAGCTGTTTGCCAGTCCTCTTTAAGAACTTTCTTGCTCTCAAGGTTAACATAGCCATTTGCCACTTCAAATCAATCTCTTCAAGAGCATCAGGATCAATATGATCAGCATCCTGATTTAGAACTTGAGTACCTGTAGTTAGATCAGCCAAGAAAGCACAAATAGCAGCATCACTCATAGTATCACTGTTGCTTGAACCAGCAGCAGAGTTGCTAGTGCTAGCAGCAGAGACACCATAAGCAGCAGAGTGAGTGTCTGAGGAGTTAGTGGTTTTAGAGGACACAAAGGGTATATTTTGAGCAGCAGAGGATGAAGTAGATGAACTAGATGAGATATTCATCTCAGATTCATATACTTTCAAGTTGTTGTAGAGATTATCCAAACTCATTGTTTCAAAATCAGCTTTGTTTCTCCACACAACAGTATGCATGCTCCATTCTGGTGCAAGGCTTCTGAGAGACTTGAGATTGATGTCTTCTTCAGGAACTGTGTATCCCACAAGCTTCAAATGAATTATAAGTTTTTGAAGCCTGTTATAGGTACCATCAAGGTTTTCTCCACTTAGAGCAGTGAAGTTTTCAAACTGATGCTTTAAGACATTCTTCCTTGACTTTCTGGTAGCAGCGTTGCCACCAAATCTTGTCTCAACAACATCCATAAGAGTCTTAGTAGTTTCACAGCCTTCAAAATCCAGCTGATACTCATTAGGTATTCCCATTATGAGAATACTATGAGTCATGATTTCCAGCTTCCTTTGATCTTCATCTTCCTTGCCTTTGATGGGTATCTCCTTCCCATCAACAACCACAGGGAATATGTCGCCTTCTAGGACAACATTCCACATCTTGTAGTCAATCATGCGCATGTACTGCCTGATTCGCATCTTCCAAAGCTCATATTCTCCTTGATTGAGCATTGGCACCTTGGAGGCAGTAACCATATGTGTGTCATCACCCATGACTTCAGTTGAGGTTAAGAACAGACTTGAGTTCTTCTTGATCACAACTTCTAGATCACAAGCTCTGATACCACTTGTTGATCCCAGTTGAGCAGTAGATCTTATATAGAAGCTGACTTGAATTGTAATAAACTTAAACAATACGTGAAATATATTGCTTAACTTAAGATGAACACAAGAACAATAGTTTCACACTTAACACTTCAATATATTAATACGAGCATTCTTACAATGCTAGGGTTTACAACCTTGAAGTGATTCGACTTAAACACAGACACGTACATAATTCTAACCCTAGGGATCTCCTTTTATAGACAAGGAACCCTACACGGTTGTACAATAACTTCTTACACAATCAAAATATATTCTAAACATATAGAATATTTAGACAATATTTACTATAATTACAAGACACGTTTCTATAATAATCTCTGAGCAGCAGAGTCTTGCAATTCTTCTAGCAACACTTTCAGCTTAGCAGCAGATTCATTTCACTAGCAGTAAAGTCAATATTCAGCAGCAGTTTGACACTTAGAGATATTCACAGAAGTAGAATCCTAAAACCGAACATAAACCAAGGACCTTTTGAAGCGAGGTCACACATTTCCAAAAACGTACACAACTTTATTCACATTTTGCAAAACACGATGCCATTGATTCTCACAAGTTCCAAACCCTCTCAAATGACTTCCTAAGTGATTCTAATCAACTCACAACTCACCAAATACACAAACGTGCCCTATCTCATTTTCTTTGTCACGTTATATATCAAAACGTGCACAACAAAACTCCAAACATGCACAAGACCATTTGAGACCTTCCAAGGCAATTGGAAACCCATCATTACTCATTTTAAGAGTTTCTATCTAAGCCAAATACATTTCCAAGCTCCCAAGAACTCACAAAAAATAATTCGACCATATCTATTATTGTTTTGGTCACGTATTGATTCGTTTGGACTCCTAAGTGTACCACGACTTCTACAACTCTCACAAACGACTCACAAGACCTTAAAACCCTATCCATAATCAATCCTAACAACCCTAGACCACAACTCGATCACAAGGTGACCTTTTGGTCATGTTACAATAACAAACGGACCCTTTGATATTTCTGCGACCCAAACACCCCTCTAAACTCATTCACACTAGCCCTTATGACCTCACAAGGACCAAGAGACTTCACCTCAACCTTTGCTTACCCCGTATACCTAGGAATCGAAATTAAATCATCTTTCTAGAACCCTTAAGCCTCGTCACCCTTAAAGCGACCCCAAATACACACTTGGAACCTCAGCTTGCGCCCAAGCAACCTATCCTAAGCCCCCTACTCGTTATCCCTGACATTATTCTCTTTGTCGCATACACTTGCGTCCCTATCTTCAGGTTATACTCCCCCATGCAAAAGAAATCTCACATGTAACTCATTTCAAACCAACACAAACTCATTTTGTCTCGCTGCCTAGGTAACGAGAAGAAAGAAGGAAGAACAAGCTCTCACAAGCTCACATAAGCTCACAAGACCTCACCAAGCTTCCACAAACTCGAATACATCCCACCTTTGAAGGTGTGGTTAGCCAACTCTCAACCCTCAACATATTTTGATCTCATTTCCATGTTTTCATTCAAATACAACACCAACACTTTCACTTGATTTCTCCTATGTCTCGTTGAGTTCATGTCTCACAAACTCACTCACTCACATCTCTACATACGTATAAAAGAAACCATGAACTCGTTATAAGCTCAACCTAATCCTAAGATACTAAAAATCACACATACACAAGTTACTTGAACTTATAACGAAAACTGCCTAAAATATTCTAAGTGTTTTACACATGATTTCTCACAAACACTTTGGTCTCGTTAATCCATATTTATACGTATAACCTATAAGTATTTTTGTACAATCTGATTCTTTGGAACCTCAACAATCAAGCTACGCAAAGCTCACACTCTCACAAGCTTGTATAAGCTGTTTCACAAGCTCACTTTGTGGCACCCTCGCTTGTACACAGAAACAATCAAACACCCTTAATAGGCTAAAACCTATCAAACTTACAATTGGTTGTGGCCTGTTCCACGGCCCAAAACCACACCCACTCATTTTGGCAAGGCCCAATATGAGCCCAAGAACCACTAGGACCAGTTGGAAGCCCACTGGACCCACAGAACACCCAATGGGCCTTAACGTTTCACTTTAGGCCCATTAACACTATAATAAGCTAAATAATAAGCTTTAAGCTCATACAAGCTACTGATAAGCTCACACTAAATTTTCTAAGCTTCTGGGAACTTGAATAATCATTTGGAATGAAGTCATAAGCTAAAATGTCATTTTGGACTAAAAATGCAAAAGATATTAAGTTAACGGACTAAAACTGTCAACTTTGCAAACTAAGGGTATAAACTGTAATTTTTGCAAATTAAAGTTACAAACAGTAAATATAAGTTATTTTGAGTCATTTATGTAAATTTGGAAGTACAAGGACCTAAAAATGAACATTATATATATAAAGGACTAGTTTTGCAAACTTTATAAATTNGTTTTACACATAATTTCTCACAAACACTTTGGTCTCGTTAATCCATATTTATACGTATAACCTATAAGTATTTTTGTACAATCTGATTCTTTGGAACCTCAACAATCAAGCTACGCAAAGCTCACACTCTCACAAGCTTGTATAAGCTGTTTCACAAGCTCACTTTGTGGCACCCTCGCTTGTACACATAAACAATCAAACACCCTTAATGGGCTAAAACCCATCAAACTTACAATTGGTTGTGGCCTGTTCCACGGCCCAAAACCACACCCACTCATTTTGGCAAGGCCCAATATGAGCCCAAGAACCACTAGGACCAGTTGGAAGCCCACTGGACCCACAGAACACCCAATGGGCCTTAACGTTTCACTTTAGGCCCATTAACACTATAATAAGCTAAATAATAAGCTTTAAGCTCATACAAGCAACTGATAAGCTCACACTAAATTTTCTAAGCTTCTGGGAACTTGAAAAATCATTTGGAATGAAGTCATAAGCTAAAATGTCATTTTGGACTAAAAATGCAAAAGATATTAAGTTAACGGACTAAAACTGTCAACTTTGCAAACTAAGGGTATAAACTGTAATTTTTGCAAATTAAAGTTACAAAAGTAAATATAAATTATTTTGAGTCATTTGTGTAAATTTGGAAGTACAAGGACCTAAAAATGAACATTATATATATAAAGGACTAGTTTTGCAAACTTTATAAATTACAAGGACCAAAACTGTAAATTCTGCAAACTTGGTATAAAAACAGTACCTTTGAAATTGACTAAATTGATATTATAAGTACTAAAAATGTAAATATACATTCCATAAGGATTAAAAGTGTCAACTTTGAAAGTACAAGGACTAATTGTGTAAATATTGGAAAAAGAGTGTCAAAACTGTAAATTTGACAAACTAAAGTTATAAATGAAATAATTATGAACTTGAGGTACTTAAATGTCATTTTTATAAACACCTGGGTTAAAAATA